>WEKX01005328.1:55133-67119 GCA_013390025.1 Pitta sordida | reverse complement strand
AAACTTTACCCTGCTGTAAAAGAGGTGCAGTGTAGCTGTTTTCACACAAACCCTGTAATTATTTCATTCAGTAATTGTCAGAGGCAGTATGGGTTTCTGCCTTTTGATCCTTTGTGGTCCTGCAAATGTTGAGCAATATGCCTGGCTTACGTAGGGAAAACTGTTGTAGCAGTTATAAAGTAAATTCCTTGTGATCTTCAATTCTTCTTTTACCTTCAGCCTGAAGTCCAAAGGGCAAAGCCCCTATTTAAAGGGGTGGCAGCTAAGATGGTTCAAGGAAAAAGTGAGAAACTGTGCAACACTTCACATTAGGCTGCAGTATGTCTTTTTTGCCCTCGGTTTTTCCTTCCTTCAAGATCCAGAAGCATTGGCAGGGGGTTTCTTTATTCACTGGCCCTTAGCTCTGTTACATGCTGATATCAGTTCCTCCAATTTCCAAGTTGCCAAGAAAGACCAGACAAGATATTACCAATGTTATTAGTGTAGCTTCTGCCTGAACAAAACCGTTTCAATAGCAGGGCTTAATGTTCTTGATTTACCTTCTGAGACCATGACTGCTACTGGATATCCTAAGATAAGGTGATCATCTGGCATCCAGAGGCAGCTCTCCTTCAGCTCCTATTCCAGATGGGTATCAAAAGAGATCATATTCTTCAAATGTTCAGACATTAGTGCTGATAACAGCCTGCATTGCTAGGTGGAAAGATTGTAACTTCACAACAGCAACATCAATTCCATCCTGCTACTGCATAGGTAATTGGTTTGGTCGGTCTGTTCTCTCTTTTAAGTAGTTGGTGCTTTTATTAGATCTGCAGCAGTGCTATATATTCCTCTCAAAGGCTAATTGATACCTACCTCTCTTGCCTTCAAAAGGTTTACAGGGATTTTTCCACTACTGGTACTGCTGCCTCCCCATTCTCACTTTCTTCTTGTCATGCTGAACCATCTGTAATATGTAACACTTGCATTCACTGCCACATACTCCTATGGAACCTTGTTAGGTAGGAGTTTTAAAACCTACTGGAACTGAGGAGATGCTAATCAGAGAATCTCCCTCTGATGTAATTTGAAGTGTGTGTTTTAGGCCATAATTCAAGCCCTGAAACCTGTAAAATTTCATGTTCTACTTAAAGGAAGAGACCCATTTGCAGAATTTTTGTTAAGCTACTTTCTAACCATAATTTTCTGGAAATGGGTTTTATTGTTTCCTTGAAGGCTTAAAAACCATCAGTGTGGAGACTGTGTAGTCAGATAGCAGGTTGTGTTAAAGTTTGTAATAATGTAGTAATTTAGGATTCCTGTGTATTGCATTCATTGTAATTAAAGTCGAGTCTTCTCTAGCACATCCTGCTGTTTCAATTTTCTTTCTACTTATGTTAGTGCATACAAGGAATTTACTTGGTATGATCAGATTGTACTTTATCATTATGCTCTTTAAGCATTGATGTCTAAGGTTTCATTCAGGAAAGGTGCAAAATATGTTTTGTTGAATTAAGGAATCATAGAGTGCCCCTAGTTATTTTTTTACCTGCTCCAGTTCTTGGCATTGTAGAGTTCTAATACATGGGGCTTTGTGGAGAACAAGAAATAACTAACAGTCATTAAATTAAATTGAAAGTCATTAAATTAAAGTAATGTTAAATAAACATGATCCTTGTCCATGATAAGGATTCTTATCAAGCTAAAATCTAGTGATTTTTCTTATTTTTCCTAGCATTTCCATTCTCCCTTGTGCCACTGCAGGTAATGAACCATAGGCTGTAAAACTGCTGTGTTGGATTCTATGAGGTATCCTGAAGTAATATTCAGGATTTCTCCCATTCAATGAGGAATAAACTCCTACCTCATTAATTGGACAATCTATGAATAAAGAGGTGTGCCCTGTCCTCTAGAAAAGTAGCTTTTCTCTGTGGTGATCAAAGTATAAAATACAATATGAATGATAGACCATTTCTTCCCTCAAAATTATATGAAGGTATTTAGCATTTTGCATGAGGCTCTCAGTATCTTACAGAATTTTACCATAAGAGGGAATGGGCTCTTAAAGGGCATGAGGAACATTGCATAGGAATTTCATACAGTACTTAATGGAATATCAATATGACATTGTAAGTGACCAGTTCTTATTTAGATGTAGAAGTTAAACAAGTTCTGCTCCTGTTTGAGAAATCTAGGCTTTTGAACCAGCCGTGGGGAAGGTGACAGACAGATATACTGTAAAAATGGACAGAAATAATGGAAATTTGAGCCTCAGAGTCAGCAGGATGATTAGGCTTACTGAAATGAAAGATCTGAAGGAAAGCATCCTCTGGGAACAAAATCACTGAGCAAACCCCCCACAAGGACTGTTGCATCTATAAGGACACTAAATGAGACTAAAATCACAGCTGGTCAAATACTCAGTCAATTAATTTTACCCTGTGTTTATCTGTTTATCTATTAAGGACCATCTTTGATCACAACAGAAAAATGATGTTCTTTGAAACATAGCATAGAGGGTTAGTATTTAATTATTGCATCATATTACACCTATAACAGAGGTAAAGATAAACAAAGTAGCATGATTGCTTCACTAGGAAATTATAGTTGTACACCTGCACACTAAGTGTCCTGGGGGAATGTTCCTCTCTCTGAAGATGCTTCTGGCCCTGTACTCCTGTGCCCCCCTAATGCCTGTGAAGTGTTTAGAACACATTCTGTTGAAATTAATTGAATACACGAAATGAAAAAGAGCCAAAAAATGTTAAAAGATTTATGAATACTGGTGAATGATCAGAGCACACAAAACCTTAGATGCCTTCCATCTTGTCTTACATATGGGCCTGCTTTGATCTTGTTCCTCTCAGTCCTTTACATGTCTTTATTCTGGTGTTATAATTGTTCTACTAACATCATAGCAAAATGAAAGAATGATTCAAGTCCACCCAAGAGGTGGCAGCTTAGAAAAATTTAAGCATCAATTTAATTTTAAATACAATTATACTTTTTTCTAAGTCTATGTATTGATTCACTTAAGTTAAAGAGTTTATACAGTTTAAAAGAATTGAACCTTGCACAGTGGTTTAGCAAATAACAGTTTGCATCACTATCTCTTTAGGTATTTATTTTTATGACTAAATGAAAAGTTAAAGTTTAAAAATATATCCATTTTTAAGAAAGATATTACTGTCTAGTTTGGTATAGTAGCTTGTAAATTTAATGTATGTTATAATTTGCTTAGTTTAAAGGAATAGACTGAAAGCTACTGCTTACTAAAGTATTGTAAATGAATATGGTAATTTTATGTTTACATAAAAAAATACAGTACTGAAACTTACTTGTATAGAGCAAAAGAGTGCATATAAAAATTAAAAGAATTATCATCCCTTGCCCCATATATTTTCTATGTCAACTTACAATAGTTTCATCTTCTTTTAGGAATTTTGGAGACATGATGGACTATAGGTATTACTTTGAGAAAGCACTACCTTAATTTGAAGAAAAAAAAAAAAAAGGAAAGTTTACGGCTTTATATGAAAAGTCTGTGTTTGAACCCAGTAATCCATTTAGCACTTTGAGGAAGTGAGGCTCATTAGCATCAGGTCTAATTCCTAATAGAATATTTACACTGACATGAAGGGAATATGAGGTCGTAGCTTTCAAAGTCAACAGAAGTTGGTTGAAGGCTGCAGTTTGGAATAAATTGCTCTTTGCCGATTGGGAAGCAATGTCTGCATTTGTCCTACAGTAAATCTAAGTTGGTCTCTGTTCCTCTTATTAATATTTTACTACTGGTAGTACTATGCTTGTGAAGAAATACTCTAAGTGCTATCTACGCACAGAAGCTCAAACTGGCTCCAGACAATTAAGCCTCGGAATGAGTGCCATCTATATTAGCATCTTAGTTTGGATAAGAGAAACATTTTTGAATGGAATTTCTGGATTATCCCCACTTATTTTGCTTTGATTCTCATCACAGAGTAAATTTCACAGAATTACAAAATCACTGAATCAGCCAGGTTGGAAAAGACCTTTGACATCATCAAGTCCAACCTATTACCTAACATCATCTCATCAACTAAATCATGGCACTAAGTGCCATGCCTCTTTTTAAACAGTTCCAGGGACAGTGACTCCACTACCTCCCTGGGCAGCCCACTGCAATGGCCGATCACTCTTTCTGTGAAGAGAGTCCCTTGAGGACTGTGGAAAACTGTAGCTGACTTCACAATGTTATGTCCTGTCTGATCATACTACTCCTATTGTCATCCACGGAGATGCTACATTGTAGAAGTAGTTTTCTGAATGTCTACGATATGTGTC
This sequence comes from Pitta sordida, assembly GCA_013390025.1. Classification (NCBI taxonomy): domain Eukaryota; kingdom Metazoa; phylum Chordata; class Aves; order Passeriformes; family Pittidae; genus Pitta; species Pitta sordida. The sequence goes on along the minus strand of WEKX01005328.1, from coordinate 62,817 downwards.
ACTGATCCTGGGATCAGGGAACATATGCACAGGTTGCTGAATTGGGATCCACATTTCTTTGTGCTTGACTGATATTAAACTTGCATGGACCTAAATGTCTGCATAAGAAGAGGTGAGAAAATTTCCCTGAGGGTTTGAGGGTCCAGCTGACAGGCTGGGGAAAGTCTTCTGGCATGCTTTGGAAACTCAGCAGCTAGGGAACATGGTGGAGATGTTTTATTTTGGGGAGAGGATTTTAATTAATTGCACGATTACAGTATGGTCATGAAACAATTGAGGAGTCCTCTAAAGTTCTCTCGTTCTCTAAAGAATCACAGAATCACAGAATATTATGAGTTGGAAGGGACCCACAAGGATCATCTAGTCCAACTCACCACCTAACACCCGTACAGAGACCGAGAGCACATCCCAGAGCACAACACCAACCTAGATCCCTCACAGTGTAGCAGGCCACTCCGAGCCGGAAGGGGCCCAGGGTCATCCAGAGAGAATAAGTCTCAGAAGTAGTTTCTATTAAATACCATAGGAAATACTGCAAGCATAGAAAGTTTAGCTTTTGCATTAAAATACAGGGGAGATGTCCCAATTTGCAAGTTTAGCTCTGTATACTTTTATGTATGCAGTGCAAAATGCAGTGACTTCAGCTCTGTGATCTGTTGCTGTTTCAGTGTATGGGGAGGGGATATGCACTCCTCTGCATCTAAGGGCACCTCCCAGTTTTTTTCTGCAACCTGAGCTGCACATCTAGAATCTTGCAAGTGGCCAGTACAAACTGTGATTATGCAGTCACCTAAATTGCTACACAATTATAGTTCATTTTGAACGTGTCATATAATAGTGCTTCAGAATCTGAGCTTTCATTGCAGAAGTAATTAAGCTTCTACTCCTTATGGTTACAAAGATAACCTTCAAAATGTCAAATGAACCTAAGCAGTTACCTTGATTTCTGTCTGCATCTGCAGACAGCTTGAAACAGTAGCTTCAAGAAAAGATAGTGTGTGCTGCCCCCTTGGTCCTGGGTGCTGCCTCTGAGGGAGCCTAAGAACAGCACTGTTGTTAACTATTTCACAGCTGGCAGATTTAGCAGAAAAGCCAACCAAAGGGCTTCACTGGTCTTTTTAGAGATAATTAAAAGAAAGTGAAATATAGGTCATATTGATATAATTAATTTTGTTAACCTCACCTGTGGTAGAGAAGCATTGATGAATTAATTTGTTTGCAATTAATTTAATATCATTCTCCTTGTGCTTAAAATATTGAAGGAAGGTGCTGATACAACCTTTCCCAACCCCCTGACAAAAATATCAAGCATTGAGCTCTGCTCTTTTCGATTCAACTGCTGGAACTCCTTCCTTCTCAATGTCTTCTGTCACACAGTTGATATAATGACTCCAGGTTTTTTGGACTGAATCCTCTTCTCTCTCCCTTTGCCATCCAATTGAGCTATGCATCCAGTAATAAGACACATAAAATAAGTGGATTTAAAAAAAAAAGATAAAAATCCATATGAGAAAGAGTCTTTAAATTTAAAAAAGCTGTTCTAGGAATTACTACAATGTGCTTAGAGCAAGCTTACTATAGTACAAGATGTCTGGCTACTGACTGTAGCTGAATTTGTATTTTTTAAGTGTCCTATACCTTTAAATGAAAAATACTGTATTGTTACTTGTCACAATGCATGGAAAAAGAGTTGAGGTTGTGATTCTGCTTCCAGCCTGAATGCTAGTTTTTACAGGATGCTGGCTGGTAACAGCAAAGTAGGATGTGCTGCTAGGTCTTGTTTTCTGGGAAATTGAGCAGAAGCACTGAAGATGTGAAAGCTTCTGCTTGACACTGCTGCTTTGGAAGCCTTGCAAGGACTCAAGAGAACTATTCATCTGTTTCATGACAATACTTTAATCTTGCAATTAATTAAAATCTTTTCCCAGTATACAAGCCTTCCTTCATAAGCCTGACATACCATGCATGGAAAAGAACAAGAATTGGCAAAGAATCATACAGATTTGTGACAGAACTCCAAACAATGCCACATTGATTATTTAGATCAGCACAGGACTAAGCTTTCAGGTAATGTAGTGCTTAAATAACGAAGAGGGTTCAACCCTAAGAAAACTCCAGGTCAGAATTCTGACTGCATTTTTATTGTGATGGGTTTAGGACAGACAGTTTTATCGTTTGCATGAGACTTTATGGGAGGGCTACACTCTAATAATAGAAACTTTCCCGGCCACTCCGACATGTCACTGTATGCATTTTGATCAATACACCATATCCTTTTTAGTGCAGTGTACACTGTTCAGATGAGCTAAATCTGAAATTTTCCTTTAACCAATAGAAAAAGCTGATATGATAGCTTAGTGTCATATTGGTATAGGCTATTTTAGATTGCCACTTTCTAATTTTAATTTAAGGCAAAGTAACTTTCTAATCCTTTCCTATGTTTACATAGATGCTTTGAGTGAAAATAAGACTGCTCAAACATTCAGAGACTCACTTCTCCTGCCTGTCAAAATGCAGTTCTCCTTGATTTCACTTTTAGCATCACTACTACTATGTCAGGAAGAGATACATTCCCTAGCACTGTGTGTTTCATGTGGATGAACTTCACTATGGGAAAAAAACCTACTGAGAGATGCAATAGAGAAAAAGATTGGAAGCACTAAATTATAATATGATAAAATGTATTTGAATTTTAGGAGTTTCTTATAGTGCTGATAAAACTTGATTTTGATATAGATATATATTATGAAGGGGAAGAATACCTTCTTTTAATATATTACATTTCTATGACATAATATCATTTCACTGAATTGAAATCTCAAGTGAGCAAATGATTTTTAGTTAGTGTGTGTTGAGGAATAGCTATATTTCCCGTAGCACTCTGTGAACATGGAAACACTTTGACAACTCTTATAAATATTAGTCAGATACTAAGAGTGCTTAATGCTGTTCTGGGCATTTTCTTTTTCAAAGCTTAAGACGAAGGTGGAAGCAGTTGAGCTGAGGTGGGTACTGTAGGATGGTACCATTGCTCATGTCACATCATGGGAGGAGGGCGTGATACCTGTTTATCTCAGTAAGGGAAATGTTCCAAACCAGGTTGATACCTCCATAACAATATTTGATTTTTCCCTCAGATGATCTTCCCCTTTTGCTACCTACAGTGTAGAAATGAGCATGTAAGTGATTAAGAGGAGTCCTGTCCTAGGTTACACCAAGCTGGCACCCTATTGATAGTGAAATTGGCTTCCCATGTGACTTTTACTTGGTCAGTTAACTTGCTTCCATTCTGCCCTCTGCATAATCAGGACACTAATAATACTTGCTTTCTTTTGTGAAGTGCTTTGACATCTTGGGCCATAAAGTGCTTCATGTTTTTTTTCTCTGAAGGCACACCACATTTGGGTGGCATGTAGGGAATGCTGAAAGGGTGAAGTAGAGAGATGAAAGAAGTACAGAGAAAAACAAAGCATGAGACAGAATTGGTAAGTTGCTGTGATGCTCATTGGTGGCTGAGTTATTGCTGCTCTAAACCAATGTCACATTGCTGAAATACAACTGCATTAGGTTATCATTGACCCACAGGAAACATCCAGTGTTTTGCAGTTTGCTTGCAAAGACTTCACTGTTTAATGTGTTTTTCAGATTCTTTGATGGATTTTGCTTCATTGAATCAACTCCAGCAGTTTTCAGTTATTCCCTCTCATCACTCTCTGCAGTGTAACAGACACTGCGTTCCAGCAATAAAGTAGTGCAAATGTTTGGAGGATAAAAAATATGTAAAATAAATTCTACCATGGCAGATAAATATAATTTCATTAATCATCTTTGCTATATGTTAGAGTATATTGTATTGTTAAAGCACTTTGCAAACTCTGAAATAAAATAAGATGTTAAAACCAGTACTTTAAAGACTGGAAGACTGGGAACACTGGGTGAAGACTGAAGATCCTTGTTCTTAATTATGTTTTTCTGGTTATCAGAAAGTGTATATCTTTCTCTTTTCTTCAGTAGATGATCTGAACGTTCTTTTATAGTCCACGTCACCAAAACATCAAATTCTTTTTCTGTTTCAGTGAATGAAACAGAATCTCTGTTGCTTAGAAATTACAGTCGGCCCTCTTCCACTTTGTGCCACCCATATTGTGGCTTCACATCTTAGCGGCGTGACTTTTCAGTGATGAAGGAACTTTTTGCAACTGCTCATGCGTGATCTGGCGCGCAGGAACATTCAATTAGGCAGCATGAATATGCAAATCAACTTACACAGCCACGGTGGCAGCAGTGGTTCTGCTGCTTCCTCCCCTCCCCTCCCCGGCATGGCCACCATGGCAAACAATACACAGCAACACAGTGCCGAAACAGTGCCAGGGGGCCGTGTGAGGCAAATTTGCAAATTAATGAGCTGCCAATCAACGCAGATGGAGGGCTTCGCGGAGAGGAAACCCGTGGTACTGTGATATAGGAGATCCGACTGTATGTAAAAAAATACAGATTTTACATAATTACAGCAGTTATTGTTTTGTTTAGGGTTTTTTTTTCAAATTAGAAAGATTTAACATTTAACATATATTTAGAAACATTTTACAAAGGCTCTCAGCCTATGGATTAGCAGTATTTTTTACAGCTTCAGACATGAAATAAATATTAGTCTGTTTTATAACATCAACCTAGTTCCTTGAGAAAATATTTTTTCCTTTGGAGACATTTAGCTCAAAAGTAATATTATTCCCAGTCATTTCAACATGGAAGCACAGGGGAAGTAAAATCTCTGCTTGTAGTAGTGCACTTACCAATAAATTCTTGAGTACTATATTGTAAACATATGTGCTTTGCTTCAAGGATGTAAGATAACTAAGCTTTGTAATTTAAAAGCATGTTAATGAGGGTATATATTCTGGGTATCATCCATTTTTCCAACAAAATACTTCTTCTTCCCGTTGTTCATTGTCATCTATTTGTGAACTTGATTGTTTCACGTAAGTTATATTTTCACGTAAATAGCCCAGAAAGCTTTCATGATGTGGAAGTTTTTTCAGTAACTGATGCCTAAGAATCATCCTTGAAAATTTCTTGCCATGCTAATGGACATTGCCATAATTTGTATTTGATAGCAGATAGAAAACACAAGCATAAGACAGCTGCTTACTGTACTAATCCAAGGAAAGCTTAGGGAAAAAAAAAGATTCCAATTAACAAGATGTTCTGTTCTACAGATTCATTCTCTATTACTTGCACAAAAAATCTTACTGACTTTCCAGAAACCCTGACAGATCAGTATGAAGGAAAAAAAATACATTATACAAAACTTTCACTGAAGGTGAAAGTAAAAGCTTAACACTAATTGATGTGTATCCCTTTCCTTCCCGTAACAAGGTATTTTATAAACTCTGCATCCAGCCTGATCTCTTCATACACTGAAGAGACTTTTTGGATGAGCCCACCTAAGGTGGAGCAGAGCAGCTTCAAAGGTCCCAGTTACAGAGATGCCCTCGTAGGACAGTGTTCAAGGTTTCTGCAGAATTGAGGTTTAACCTCAGGATGACACAGCCTGGGTTTTAGAGCCTGCAACTGGCACTGAGCGGGTAGATTTAAAAGTTCAGTCAAGGCTAACTCAATGCAATTACAATAAACAAGTGTAACAGAAAGTAAGAGGAAGTGAGGAAAGTGAGACTGAGAACGTAATTTATGGGCCTGAACAGGGAACTTATTGTACAATTTGAGAGTTGTGAGAGCAAGTTATCCAAAGGCAACCTTTTTTTTACTTCCTCAATAAACTCAGTTCAACTGCTCTTGAGTAAAAAAAAAAAACAACCCACTTTTTTTTGCATTTGTCTTTATTTTGACTTTATTATTTATCTCTTCATGGTGGTGCATGTGAGAGATTATGACATTATTACAGGACTGCTCTTGAGTAATTATCTTCATTATATTTCTTTCAGTGACTTAGATGTAGGACACTTCATAGAATCCTAAAATGATTTGTGTTGGAAGGAACATTAAGAATCATCTAGTTCCAACCTCCCTGATATGAACAAGGACACCTCCCTCTAGAAGTACCTTCTGTTTTCTAAGTCAAGTTTATTTATTTCTTAGTGCTTTATTCAAGCTGTAGGTTGAGGTCTACATGAACCTGCTCTAACTGTAGCCCATAAGTACAGGCTTTCAGCTGCACTATTGGTGGAGATTTTTTTCTCCTCATTTTAGGAGAAGCAGAAAGAGAGTCAAAGCAGAAAACATCTCTGTTCTGCTTTTCCCCCCCTTCCTCAGAAACAAACCCCAAACCCAAGGCAACACTGATCTGCCTAACTATAATTAAATTCTTGATGTAGAAAGCTACATGACTTTATTTTCTGTAGTAAGAGCACACCAGCTTTTTTCATTTATCAGAAGATCCTTAAAATAAGGGATTACAGCTCTTTTGTCAGAAAGTTCCTCCATTTCCATGAGCTTCTACTGCAACTGTGTATTATAGTAATCCATAAACTGTAAGTATCCACTTGTGGGCCATTATACTGTTTGCTCTCCTTCACAAATGTCATAAATGGGTGTATACTTTGATAGGTTTAAGTGACAAAAAAATATTTTTGTAGGATACAATACAGCAACATTGTTGTAATTAAACTTGTCTAAGATTAGGCCAAAGGCATCAGAGGATTTATGTCCTCTGTTTTGTCTCTCTTTCCAAGTTATTTTATTAACATTGGGTGTCTTTAATTATGCAGAACTGCAAACTGCATTATTGATATTCTATAAACATTAACTACTAGTGTCTCTAATGAAGCAGGAAGAAAACATGCCTTCTTGTTATTTGTTGGGACTTGCAAAACACTGAGTATTGCAAATGGTATCTTTACATTGCAGAGAGTAGAAGGGATCTGAGACATTGGCAGAATATGTACACTTACACACAGATACATGTATAGACAACGTCTCTCTCCACTCACATGCACATACATACACACATATATGTGTACATATATATACAATATGGTGATTTCTAAGGTGAATTTAATTCCCATCAGTGAATGCTACATTTTAACATTCAAAATCTTTAACTGTGTTTATTTTCATTTATAATGCCATAATATATGGAGAGAAGGATAAAAATCCAGATTATAGTTTTATATATAGCTTATATGTAGATACATATTTTTTATATTGTAGTGGGTACTGTGAAAAAATTGCTAATGCAAATAGAAATGTATGTCAGAGAGAAAACAGTGATTAACCCAAATTAATTCACAATTCCAAACTATTTTCTTCAAGATGAATTCAAATATGTTCAAACTCTCTGCATTTAAATGTTCAGACCTAACTTGTGTAGCTGAAGTGTAGTCATAGTCTGTATAGGAAGAGTTTGAGAAGCCATATAAGAGATTTCCCAAATGAACAAAAGCAGCTGAGCGAATTCTAGTGGGATGGTTTGCTTAGTGAAATGGACATTATACTGCATATTGAGCCCCAAACTTCTGGCAGAAGGCATGAATATTACCAAGACTATAAATAGTTTCTCAACATAAACACGGACAGAAGCTTTCAGCTAAGTAATAATGCATTTTGAAAGTTGTCTACTGGGTTTTATCTGTGGAACAAATACACTTTGGGCCTTTTTCTTTGCCTAATTTTGTGCCTAATTTGCCTAATACTGTGCCAATGTGCAGTTAACAATACTGCAGAACAC
>WEKX01005328.1:576-44155 GCA_013390025.1 Pitta sordida | reverse complement strand
GTAGGGCTGGATGACCCTGGGCCCCTTCCGGCTCGGAGTAGCCTGCCAGATTGTGAGGCATCTAGGTTGTTATTATGCTCTGGGATGTGCTCTTGGTCGCTGTACGGGTGTTAGACGGTGAGTTGGACTAGATGATCCTTGTGGGTCCCTTCCAGCTCATAATTTTCTGTGATTCTGTGATTCTGTGATAATCATGTAACTGATTAGTAGGAGACAGTACATTTTAAGGCTTTTTTCTGCCTGCATAGTTGCCGTCAAAACATAGCAATGTGTGGAGGGCTCAGACCTAGAATCCGGTTGAGGCACCTGCTGACACTGGATCACTGAAAGATCTCCCATAAAACCTGGTTTTAGAAACTAGTGTGTTCTAATTTCTCTAACCGCTGTGAGTGCTACTGAGTGTGCATGTAGCTTTTTCACACTATATGTGCTTCTTCTAAATGTCTAAAAGTGGAGGTTCCAGTGGGTTCACATTTCTTCTTTTAATTTATGCATGTGTATGTACATTGCTTTTCTCCTGCAGTTCTATGGCCCATTACTGAATGAGTAAACTGTGCAGATTTCACAAGTCTCTTCCAGAAGATGTTTATTAGTCTCATCATTCTTATGAAAATCATGTTCCAGCAGATTCAGGCAACGTGTAAAACATGGTATGTGTGAATTGGCCATTTCACACTACACTTACAATAATAATACCAGGGAAAGAGCCTTAGGGAAAGGGATAGACCTTATGTTAATTTGGTCATGAAGCTCTGATATGTGATCTTTGTTAAGCCTGGAGGTGTAATGAACAATTAGCTGATTTTAAATAGTGGCTATCAATTGCTGACAAAGGTGCCAAGCCAAAATATTGATGCAGAAACCAGCATGCCTGTTTTTCCATATTTTGCCCAATTTGGGAATGTGGTTGTACTGTGTCTCAGGGGTTGTCTTACTCAGTAGGAGACAGTGCTTTAAAGAAATGTTTGATGTTGCATAACGAGAGAAGCAAAATATACTCCTGACTGTTTCAAATGTTTCTTTTAAAGCAGTGCATATTTCTGGTAATTGCACTGTGGATATATAGCTGGTGTGAAAGTTTCAGGCATGCTGATCCAATAGTTCTTATAGTACGTATATCCTCTCTGATACATAAATGGTAACAGCACTGGAGCCCCCCCTCCCCCATTACCTCCATCATTCTGCTTCCACTTCTGCTGGTTGGTCTGGCTTACTTTGCCTTTGCCTTTGCAGCTTGTGTAGAGCTTTTGTCTCCCCTGCTCTTTCTGTGCAGTGAGGACCTTTTCCATGTGCTCTGCTTGAGACTGCTATGAAGACATCATAGCTTAGGGCTTCTTTTATTTTGGCACAAGTTTCTTGATTTTTTAAAAAAATATTTTAAGATGTTTAAGTTTTTGTTGTTTATGCAAATTAATGGATAGGCAGTAAAGCTGAAGAGACCAAAGAGATCAATTATTGTAAATGGCCTTGTATATGATCAGAGACTGTAGTACTGGCCCATGGCTCTTTATCATTCCGTTCTCATGGTTCATATTTAAAAGTGGGGATGATTACAACAGCAAGGAGAGAGAATTTCTGGTCTTTCATCAAAAGAGTATCCATTACTTTTTTCTTCGAAAAATCTGTTGTCTAATATAAGTTTAAACAGACACCTAAGGCAATCTGAAACAAAACAAAACATTAGGTTGAAAAATAGTCTAAAACATAATCAATCCAACTGTAATATTTCTAGCATTGCTTCTACTTAGGCATTTGTCTCCCCAGTAATACTCGGGGCTTAGAAGAATCCTGAAAACTCACTCTCCAATGTTCATTTTGGTTTTATCTGCCAGTACTTCTTACACTTCCCTTCTGTCCCCCCCTACTTGCAAGAGGTACCATCCCTGTACTTTCAAAAAGAGAAAGTTGACTTTCATAGCTAGAGATCTCTCCTTGCCAGCCCAAAGATTCAATACTATAAAATACTAGGCTGAAGTAGTTAGCTAAATTTCACTCATGTTAGCATGTCAAGAGGGAGTATATACACCTGTTAGTCAGAATAATGTATTCCTAATTTGAAAACTTTACAAGATAAATGAGGAAAACCAGAAATATAATAACCAGTAGGTTTCAATGTCATATAGTTATCCCATTGAAAACTGTTGCTTTGTTTATAGCTTCTTGTCTTCAAGTCAGTATTTAAACTATGACATTGTTTGACTTCAAGATCTAGTTTCTTTTGACAAAAGCTTTAGAAGCCCATATAAATATTTGCTGTTTCTTCCTCATTCAGTTTTGTTTACAATCCCCCAAGTGCTAAATAGATGACAGTGACACATCTTTTGTAAGAGCTGTGCTTGCATGTCCCTACATGTGTAATTTATTCTTGTTGCGGTTGTTTCAGCACTTTTAAAAAAAACCTTACTAGTGCTTGGCTTCCAAAATCACCCCAATACCTTTTTGAAGGATAGGCAGAAATTAACAATGCCCCCAAGTCCCCTGCACCAGTAGATAATTTTAGGTTGGTAAATTCTTTTGCATTTTATTCTGAAGTTCCCTTAGGATATCTGCATGAAGATTAGTTTGTCTCCACATGTGATTGCACTTAATGCGTATTTTCTCCTGTATCCAGCCCAAACCTGTGGATGTGGGTACTCCTGAGAGAATGCAGAACCTTAGCTGACTGGTGCATAGCTGGTGCAGACACGCACCATCCCAAGTGCTGGAGGTAGGAAACCTCTGAGGAACATGAATGTGGGCACTGTAGGACTTGGGGCAGAATGCATTTGTCCTGCACTTCAGAAAAACCTTTTATGAATGTCATGTATACCAGTAAAGAAAGCTAGTGAATTAAACAATAAAACAAACAGAATGGTCATAAAAATGATATTTAACATGAACAAATCAGTAACCTGTACATACTGAACAGATCAGACTGAGGATAAGCATCCAGTTGTTAAGTGTATAGGGAATTTTGCACCCAAAATTATCAGGAAAAAGCCACTAATTGGTTTTTGAGTCCATATATCTTTTGACTGATCTGTGCAACAGAGTGGAGATGATACTGAAGACTGTCAGCAAAGTGAGCAAAACTTTTACATTTGAATCTCAGACTAGAATTCAGAGTGAACATACTCTTGTGTCAGATAAGGTAAAATGGTTGATCTCTGGCAGTGACATACAGGAGACAGGTTATGTTTCTTAACCTTAACCTTTGCCTCTGGTGTGTCAAATCACATGTATCGAGAGTAAGACACTAGAAAAATATTCCGTTGGTAAATAGAAAATTTTAATTGAAGCAAGAGTAGCGTAAAATTGGGGTTTACTTGTGACCTTTTGTATCCAGTGCTATAGCGAACAGTCTGATCTTGGCATAGGTAATAAATTTCTTCTTTGTTTTACAACAAAGCCTTTTTTTTAAAATAAGTTTAATTAAAGTGTGAGTTGCAGTCTTGGAGTGCTGTCATCTCCAGGAAAGGAGTAAATCTGAAATGGTTCATGGAACCACTGGGGATCTTTCCTGCCAAGGTGCTAAGGACTGCTACAAGGGTTGTGTTTCCAAATGCCCGTTCTTGCAGGAGAAGAAAAGGAGAGAGACAGTTCATAGCCAGAGACACACACTCTTACATTCCCACAATACATGCACCCTGCTTCAGTTCCTCCGTGGAGAGGTAGTTGGTCCAATTGTCTCAGTGCAGAGCCTTCTGCTGAAAGTAATTCAGTTATTTAGAACTTACCTTCTGCCCCTTTCTCATGCACTTTATTATTATTCTAATGTATCAATCTTCTTGTCTTGTTGAGTCTTAGAATTGTAGATATTTTTATTTGACTTGATTTTGTTTTTCCTCTTTTACTTTCAATATTGAAATTTGGTCTTAGTTTTCCTTGTGTCCCTCTTTCTGTATCCAGCTATTTTCACTTTTTCCTGACCCTGAGTAAAGGCAATAATGTCCCCACAACAGTCAGTTCAAAAATTCCTCTTCCAAACTTTTCTACACTCTCGGAACATTCAGTTGGATTTCTCTAAAATTGTAACCACAGAGACTGCATCCCGATTTTTCGATCTTCCCAGTAAGCTGCGCTGAAGCCGCAGTGGGAGCTCCCAGCTGGCCCTCCGTGCTGCAGGAAGGCAGCAAGTGATGGCTCAGGCGTTAAGCACCTGGTCACACACAAACACAGAAAGCTGTGCACAGATGGAGTTCAGCTCCTCTTCAGGCTCTAACAGTATTAAATAAGCTAATTTATATACACAGGGCTGATGTTGCCTGTTACTGCTGTTTTATTAGACTTTGTTTTCTCAGTGGGGTCTTGCCCCGTGAGTGAGGATTGTGGATGTTAGAACAATGCTCTGAGTGAATAATGTGTAGGGAAAATATTCAGACTAGTAATGCACAGCAACCTTATTTGCAGACCATGCTGTCATAGTACTACTCACTTTCTAAACACAGGATGAAAAGACCTTAGGGTAAAATACCTTGTGCAGTCAGAGTCCGTTCCCTGATCAAGAGGTGATTAACAGAATGATGCTTTTAGATCTTTGTTTTCTGTCATTTGGGCTTATATCTGCATGTGTATAATTGATTTGAGTAGATTTTACAGTGTAGTCTCTCTCTGTTATACGTATATTCTACGTGTTTAAAATAGTGACCTCACCTCAACTCTCCTTATATGTGCTGCATGTGTGAAAATAGCCAGCTCTGATGTAGGACTGCTTTGCTGTTTCTGTAGATACATCCATATTTCCCTGCTCCTTCAGTTCATCAACTCTGGCCTCAAGGTGCTATACCAGTGCTCTGAGGGCCATTAACTGCTTGCACCACATTTGGATCAGACACATATGTCTAACCTTATCTTAAAAGGTCTGGAGAAAATAACATTGGAGAGGAGGTCTTCTGTTCAAGTTCGTGCCCTCTTGACTAGTTTGAATTAACACCCACTTAGAGGGGGTAAGAAGTCAAAAATGTGCCTGGAAGGTTAAACATTAAGTATGTAAAGCTAGACTCCCAAACTTCGGTAGTGCATGAAAATGTGTATGTAAAAAATGTCTCAACAAACCAAAAGTTTAACTGTTAGTACATTTTAAAGTATGTGAATTTTAAAGCCTTTTTTGAGGTTTCCTTTTGCTGGTTGCCTTCAGGGGAAGCGAGACAAGTTTCTAACCTTTGCAGCCATCTCAATGGAAGAGAGGGAAGGAAGAATACACATCCAGAAAGAAATCGCAATTTCATCTTGTTGTGTGATCTTTGAAGGGCTTCAAGAATAAAAATTTTAAAGAGAACCCCATAGGTGCTACATGATCTGCATTTTGTCAGTCAGGCTTACAATCATTGCAGGAGACAGAAGTCATAGGTTTACTGCCAGCACAGTCACCCTTCTTCTCAGCTGCCTTGTCTTTCTCTTCCCCTTCCCAGCACTTAGGTTTATAATTGACAGCCCTTCCAACACAGTTGATTGTGGTATTTTTTGGGATCCACTCTGGATGTTTGTAATGACAGAATGCCCTTAGCTCATGTTTCATCTTGTCCTTTCCTCTGTTTAGGAAGAACTTGACTGGCTTAGTAAAATATGTACTCCCTTTCCTTTCCTTTTTTTTTAGATGGAGCTTCTTAAAGCCAGGTCAGATTCCTCATTCAGTTCACAACATGTCTGCTTATTAGTTGCCTTGACAAAATAGGGGAAACTGTGAGCTGTGGGATGACAACAAATAAGGGGTGTGGGGTTAGCAGGAACTCCATAATCTGCAGAAATCTATATATTGTTAAATCATAGCCTCAGTCCCAAAGGTTAATAGAAATATCTCTGATGTACCAACAGTTCTGTGTAGGAATGCAAATTAGTTTTAACTTGTGCTGAAATGCAGATGTATTTCTGTGTCTCTGCCATAGGATGGAGAGACTTTTTGCCTCAGATTTTAGTCAAAAATGTTCAAAGGCCCCTCCTGATTATAGTGAACTCTATAATAATTGTGGCACTAGTTCAGTGTATTTTAAATAGTGACTAGAAATATTTTCAGAGTAGTGAAACCGTTTGTTTTTTTAATAATTTTCCAGCAGTCTAGCTGGTCTTGGTGTGACTGTATGAGTTTCTGAAGTTAGAGCACTGATGAGACAGAGGCAGTTGAACATCAGTCATTTGAGTAAACAAACGGGAAAAAAAGCCCAACAACTGGAGTTGGTTTAGGATCTTTGTAAATTTTTTTCTGAATTTATCATACCAGCTATCACTTAGTCATTTGGTGCTGAATAAGATTGAAAAATGATATATGCAGCTTGCTGCCCAGCATCAGCACTGGCAAGCTTGTGTGACTGCATTTGAGCTGAATATTTCAGCAAATAGCATAGCCCAGCAGCAATTGCTGAGCCCTGTCTATATCCTCTCTTTGCAGTGAGCAGGGATTTTTCATTTCATACATCATTTACAGCTTGCCACAGTGATTCTAGTCAGCCAGGATATATTTTCAACACAAAGAGAAGAAAGAGAAATATATATCATTTGTTGCAGAAGTTGGGCATATTTGGTTCAAATTTAATTACACTACAACATCAAAGGCTGCACTAATAGACAAAGAGTCAACTATCCTTAACTCAGAGTAAAATAAGATCAGTTTTCTGGTTGCTCGAGAGTTCTGCCTGGGCTTACCAGGCAGTAATTTCGCTGCTTTGATACATTACATCCATAATAGTCAGTGCACATACTTAAACAGGTACAGTGTATTTATCACCCGTCTAAGTATTTTACAAAATAACAGATGCCTTCAACCCTCTTGGTAGAAATGCCTTGTTAATGGCACTTATTATTGCTGAAAAGTGCAGCTCCCATTCCTTTAGCTCCTGGAGAGTCTGCAGGTTCCTGCTGGGCAAGACAATCAATTAGGAAGGGGGGTCTCAGCAGGGATCCACTGACTGCAGAGTCCCTGTGACCTTAGAGGAAAGCCTACTTCCATTTTTCTCTTTTCTCCCACCCACTGTTCCACCGACGTGTCTGGTACCATGTCTGCTGTAGCTTATGTAGACAGGATAGGTTTTATTTTTCCAGCTGATCTAAAAATAAATAGAAAAACAAGGAGCCTTTTCCTGCAAAATGCTAGAAAGCTCCACAGTTTCTGTGAAACATGGGAGATCCTGAGCACTGCCCGTTGAGATCAGATCCACAGATAAGGGATCTGTAGAAATACATGTAAGAAACACAGAACTCATGTCCTGGTACCTTCTTTTCCTTTATCTCTAGGACTTCAGAAGAATTTCGCAATAGAAACTAGAATGATTCTTTTTATTTTTAAAGGCCTCAGAATCACAGAGGACTCTTGGCAAAATCTCTTAATTTTTTACATTTGTAAAGCTTCATTTATTGAACTGTGATGACTGCTGAAACCCACACAACAAATAAGAATTTGTCTTCTGTTGAAATGCATTAAAAGTTGGATTTGTGAAAAGTAGAATATTTGAAAGATATACAAAATATGAAAAGACATTGGTATTATGTGATACTATGAATCAGAATGAATGATAGTAATTAACACATTTTGGGGTAGTAAATAAAGCATCACAGTTTTGAGGGTCTGGGTATGCTGGGGTGCCCAATTACAATTTTGAGATCTAGGGCTTGATTTCAAGTCTTTCATATTTTCACCTTCCTGAATTCCCGGTACTTTCCCTTATAATGTGATCCTTAGCTTTGTGGGGACAGATCAATTTGCCATTATGTCCTCATCATTACTGAACTAGGTTTGAAGTACCTACTCTCTAGTACAAAGACAGGAGAGTGATTACTGCAGGTAAAGCTCATTATTTAAGGAAAAATTCAGTGTACAAAGATGGTGGTATATGGAAGTCCTTCACCTGCTTCTGAGGCACTGTGGAAGGAGAGCTCAGGGGCAGCAACACAGGGAGCACTTTCCATTAGCAAATAGTCACTGGAGTCCTGACAGGACAATCCATGGCATAAGAGAATTTTATTTCTGTTCTTCAAATGACTATAAGAAAAAATAAACTGGCAAAGTCTTTCCTGGAATCATCTGTGGTTGTCAGACTTTGTCAATGTGCTTTTGACACCTTCTTTAAAGTTAGAAAAGCATGGACAGCTATATGCCTGTAGCCTTGACCCTGTTTCCTTGTTTGGGAAACTGAACTGATGAGCTGCATTTATTCTTTCAAGTTTCATTTGTCAAAATATGTAAGGTCATCACAGTTGAATGTATTTGACTTTAGGAGATCAACTGCTATAATTAGTAGCAATACACTTATTTTATTACTTGCTGTGATAGAAGCTGAGGATGTTTTCGAAAAATCTTAGTTTCAGAGTGAATTATGTTAGTTTTTTGTTGCTGCCTGTTTGTGTTAAACTTTTTTTTGTGTGTGTGTAATTGGCAATCAGTAAATTACTTTATTTCTCTCTCTCTGTTTTTTTTTTAAATGGAATTAATGATGTCTGCAAAGAAACATGATACCAAGGGATTTTTTTTTCCTGCTCTCAAGGGGGTCCCAAGAGTTTCAGATTTTGCCTGACAAAGCTCTAAGGAATGCATTAAGAGCTGTCCCAACATCTTTTAAAGAATCTTTCACTTCATTGCTGCATAAAAGTGAATCTGAGTAGTACAGAAGACAGCTTGAACAGAAGCAGACAGACTAGAGCTAGCAGAGGGAGTGTGCCCCACAGGCTGACCCCTCTGTGTAAGCGAGTGTGTGTTTTTTCCTTGCTGAGAGGGCAAGACTGGTACATTAATGAGCCATCTGCCTTGCTGGGCCACAGTTTTAAGAACAACATGACTTCCTGTCCTTTTCATGCTCTGCCCTCTAGAAAACGTAGATCTATTGTTACTTATGACACGAGACTCCGTCATATCAAAGGATAAAGAAATCAGTGATGAAGAGAGAATTAGGGAAATGAGGGGAGTTACAGGACAGAGAGCTTCATTAGAAGGGAAAAAAAAATCAGGGAAGAGGAAGGTTTAATGAGGCTCTTGTTTATTACTTTTGCTAATTTAGGAAGCCTTGCTGCTGGCTGTGGCACTGGAAGGTTAAATTGTACAGACACTTTCAAAATTAATATTGCAATGAGTCAGAATACAGGACTTTAGTATTCACTTGCATTTAATGTGCAAATCTCAGCCTCACACTGTAGGCATGTTGAACTTCAAAAACCAAGATTCCTTCAGGTGTAAACTTGTGCTTGGCCCTTTCTTTCTCAGATTGGTCTAGACTGAGGCTACTCTGCTCCGAGTACTCCCATTTCGATGTTGTTATTGACTGCTTTTTGTCCTTGTCCCCCCCATTCTCCTATGAGTCCTGTTTCTGCTTGGACATTAGTTCTGAACCTCACAACTGTTTGTGGGTCAGAAAGGGCTAATATTAGTCACCTTCTAGGAGAACTACCTTCATTACACTTACTGGACCAGTCTGAATTCCTACCAGAAGCTGTGCAGTGCTGTCTGTAGTTGGTCTGAACACAGACAGTGCAGGACATGGGGTGTCCCATGCTGGCAAGTCAGAGTCAGCAAAGTGTATTGTGGGCTGTAGGTGCAGGGAGGATGTATTAGTTGGTGTCCGAGGTGCTGTGAGAGTGGTTTTGACAGAAATTGCACTGAACTTTTTTCTTCATCTACCTACCTCATGTAGCTTAATTTTTTTCATTTATGAATTGATCCACCCACAAATAAAAATTTTTAGTGCTGTGGTTCCCAGCTAAGATTATAATGTATTTTAACCATGTGATGCTTTCTTTTTTTGTCACAGGCAGTTTTATGAGGAATCCTCCTTGGCTTGTTAGTACATTTCCCTTTCTTATAGTCTTGTTTTTAACATCTCCATTATCACACCTAGCAAATGGTAAGTACATATCTTTCACCCTATGTGACTTTTAAAGATCAGTCAGTTAATATTTATCAACAATTTGGAAATAGAAAGTGATATACATGCACTGAACGTTCAGGAGCCAGTATTAAATACATAGTTGTCTATTAACAGGTGTGGATTTTTTAAAGTAAGTTCTCTAAGCTCTTTGTGAGTAGCTCCACCAATTTTAGGAATTGTTAACAGAGATTTTTATTTCTGGGGTTTAACTTTTACAGGTAGCCAAGATGTTTAAGCGGTCCAATGTTTATAGTTTCTATATTCATGGCATTTGTTTTTCAGCTTAACTTTTTGTGTCACTACCTTTAAAGTAGATGCTCTTTGAGTGTTATTAGAGTCATTTAACCCTATATATGGAATTTATTTGGTTTTCCATAATAACTTTATGCCAATGACACCAGACAAGTCAGATCCTCTTCATTACATCTGAGATGCTGTGTGGCTTAGAGGCACAATTGGCTTCATGTGATCTCTTGGTCAGTGGTATATACCAAATGGGAGTTCAGTTTGGGAGAGACACTGACCTGTCAGGCAGCAGCTGGCAAATGTGTCCTCTTCATCTGCAGCCTGGTGTCACAGACTTTTTTCATTACTGTAGGACCCAGACTCCAGGTGAGACTGTCCTCTCTGACATGGTGCAAGTAGAGATGGAGTCCTTTCCAGGCTGGCTGGGTCATGAACAGTTGGAGGGTTGATAAAATGGCACTCCCCAGTGGAGATGGATGTGCTACACTGGCTGAATTGATACAGTTCAAGTAAGGTAATTTCAGCTATTAGACACTAACTGCAAGCAAAGGTTTTCTTTTGTAATACAGATTGCCCTTTCTCCTGTTTGCCGTTATTGATACAGCAGAGTTTTGTGATAACGATATTACTAGGGAGAACCATGTCATGTCAAAAAAGATTTTTTAATGTGATCTATCACAAGAACAATAAGAAAAGCACAAAAATATGGAAGCAGCTGTGTCATTTCAACAAAACTAACTTTTGCAGAGTTAGAGCTCTGGAAGAAAAACTGCCCTTTAAAATTCTTATGTGCAGTGAAACCTCTGTCCCCAGCTTGTCAGCCAAGTAGCCGGGAGTGTGACACTGTGCTCCTCAGCAGACATTATTAACTCAATTAAACTAAAGAGATATAAAGTAAATTACTGCATCCTAATTATACAAAAAATGGATAAACAAGCAACAAAACCCAATTATATAACTCACTCTGAAATTAAGATGTTTAAACCACTAACAATTTAAATCAAAGAAAAAGTAATAAAATCAATGTAATGTTACTAATTACATAATTTCATCTTCTGAAGTCAAATACATAATTTTTTGTTGACTTGATGTCTTTTGGCATTGATAAGTATAGAAATGGAATATAGTACAGGATGGGTCTAGGATGTAGTATATATAGATATAGTATAGGATGTGTTTTTCCTACACAAAAGCACTGAGAAGTACATCTGCTGAGTGAGAAACTTGGTCTGCAGTGATGGGAAAAATGGGCTTATGAGGAAGCCTCACAGCTGGTAGGCTGTGCTCAGGCAGGAAACTGATACTTGGAATCTTTTGCCTGCAACCTCTTTGTCCCTTCTAAACTCTTTTACAAGGAATTGATTAAAACTCCCAGCTGATAGACTGTATGTGATAACTGATAGTGTTTTCTACATGAACAAGAATTACAATAGCAGAATTGAAGCTCAGTATTGTTAAAAATTGTCTGTGACACCTTTGGTTTCTGAAATAACACCATATTCTTTTAGGCATATAGTAGAGAGAGATGTGAGATTTCCGCCCCCCCCCCTTCCCCTCCCCGCCCCTTTCTTTCTTTCTTTTCCCTTCCTCTTTCCTTCAGAAGACCTAAGACTGTTCAGTCCATGAAAGTTCTGTGCATTGCTTTGGTTACTTTGAGAGCCATATGTCCCTCGAACAAATGAGAACAATTTTGATACCAATGATAAAAAGAAACCTAAAGATACAATAATTTGCTGCCTGTAGAGTATCATTGGTGGGTTTTTTTAAGAGTCTTGACCTGCCTTTTTTGACACATAGGAGCTTCTGTGAGAAAACAGTGCATTAGGAGGTTCACTCTTGCTCCTGCGAGATAACTCCATCTGCTTCACTTATTGCTGGACTTGGCCCAGTGTCACCATTTAGGAATGGTATTCTAATGGTATTTATTCTTCCCACTGGAACTACTCCAAGGCATGAACTGCTCACTCACTCCCCCTTCCCCTTCCCTGCAGCGGGATGGAGAATAGAATTTGAAGCACAAAAGGTAAAGAACAGGGGTTGAGATTAGAACAGTTTACTGGAAACAGCAATGGGATAAGAATATAAACAGTAACAGCAACAATAATCATGGCAGAGGGTACAAGCGAAAGCCATTATTGCTCATCATGGAAACCCCAACAATAGACAATGCTCGACTGCTCCGTCTGCCACACTCCCCCACTGCTCCCTCCAGCTCAGAACCAGGGCAACCCCACTGCTCCCTCCACAACACTTCCTCACCTGGAAGGAACTGCTTCTCCTTAAAAGAGACTTCATTCCCCATACTCCCAGCAATGACAAGAGGTGTTATAGAATAAACTCTGTGTCCCAGCCATGACCCCTCCCAGATACTGCAAAATTTAACCTTCTCCTGATTGGAACCAGGACATCTCAAGAGAGCCATATGATGAAAAATTAGAACAGTAAATATTTCCTTTTCATGCACCTAATATACTGTTTTAGAGTAATATGAAGCAAAGTTATATACAAATTATAATTCTATGTACAATTGTTACAATTGTATGTACCTAACAATTAGAATTGTTAGGTATAAATTATAATGTAATGATTGTAATGTACTGATGTCCTAGATGAAAGAACCTCTATATAGATGTTACAAAGAAAATTATTTGTGTTTTTTGTAGAGTAAGAAGCTGAACTTGCTGTGATGGAAAAAATGCAAGGTTGTGTAATAATCAGTGCCCACAATGACCTCAGGTTTTCTAACAAAATCAGCTGTCAAAAGATCTGACCCATCCAAATACAAGCTGTGGAAATGCAGCCTTCTACACCATTGCGTTGTACCGATCAATAACAATTCAATCCTGGCAGAATTCAGGCAGAGCCTATTATAAACCATCTAAAACTGAATTGCTGTCAAAGAATTAGACATGAAGGGGATTGCCATACTAGGACCTGATGGGAAAAAATAGTTTAGTACAGTGGGACAGTTTCAGGTATTGCTCAGTGACAATTGCTTAAAAAATCCAGAATTATACTGGAAACTTTTAAAACATCTAAACATAAATGAAGATTGACAGCCTTGGCTTTAATCCTAGCAGGAACTGAGGCAAGAGAAAATATGTCTGGTGTTTCCCATTGGTCAGAAATCTGCTTGACCAATGTCTTGATTCAAAACAGAAGGTAGATTTCACTCCCAACCATTTAATTTGTATAAAGATCCAGTAATTCCTGGATGAAAAAGAGCTGCATTATCTTTTTGCAGGAACAGAAAAGAGGAAAGTGTTTCAGTATCTTGTTTTGTTTTTTTTTTCCATTGCAGAACTCAGAACGTTCTTACTCTTGGATGCCTATGTTAAAAAATTTTCCACCAAATTATTATTTTATCTTTTTATTCTAATCTGAGAGCAAGCACAGAGATTATCAAGTGTTTTGCCACTAATTGGGTATGCCCTGTGACATAATATGGAAGAGGAAAGGTTCTCTTTCATAATGATGTGCTTCTAAATAGGTATGTTCCTAGCTGTCTGCCTGCAAAAAGAGAGAAATACTTTTTATTGCCTGAAAAATAAAGAAAAAAAATTCTAATTTTATATACTGTACGAGAGGCCCCCTAACAATAAGAATAGTCCTTTGCTACTTAGAAATTTGGTTAGATGGAGGTGCCTTGAGAATATTGCTCCTTGAGCTTACTGATGCTTTTAGGACAGGGTTGGAAGGATGGTACAGATGGGCTCATTATTCAGTACCCCTGCTGCCTGGTTAAGTGCACTGTTACAGATTGCTTGCGTGGATGTGCTGTGAAGCAGCTCTTACTACCCAGAGAGATGAAACAGGGCCCATTAGGGAAACAAGGAAATGTGAGGTAATGACTAGTTAATACCCTTGGGTGTGAGAGTGTAAGGTATTTGCTCTTGAGCCATGCCTGTCAGTGAGCGAAGAGGTAATTTCCGTGTTCTTATGGACTGGTGTCCAAGGAAACCGTTTTGGATTGATAGGGGTAATCAAATGTTACTTTAATTTGTGGGCTGTGTGCACATTTGTAAGTCATTGGCCATCTTACCCATGTTGCGTTACTCCCAAGGCTCTCCTGTCCACAGAGTTGCTCACTACTTTCTCCTCCTGCCTGCATTTTTCTTTGCCTCCTGCAGCTGACATCTTTCCTGCCAGCTGTGTCTTTTCTGCAAGGTAACTCTCTTCACTGCTGACTGTGGTCCTGGGGGATTCTGGAGCTGTCAGCCACACTTCTACCTTCTGTAGTTCTGAGTCCTTTCCTTGCGTGTTTGCTTCTCTCTTGCCACCATTGCTTCCTGTTTCTCTCCTAATCTGGACATCACTGCACCCTGTAAAAAATGTAAAGGCTCAGCCCCAGCTAAGAGTCATAGAAGGGGATTGTAACAGTTAAAAATCACTTTGTGAATATCTTCTGAGCTAGAAAGCCAGAGGTTAAGGTTTTAACTACTCACCAAAGAGGACAAAATTCCATTGGTGGTTATAAATAACCTTCAAAAGGAAATATTAAGTGGGTTTTTTGATGGAGAATAAAATACTTGGCTCTGTCTATAATGTACTGAAAATCTGTGTATTTCTCCATTCTTGAGCTTGCAGTTGTTGCTTATAGGTGACAGTATCCAGCCGTCTACAGCTGACTTTGACAGAGAGTGCAGTATGAACCAGTATTAACCCCATATGTTGTCTCTGCTTAACATATAGAGGTAAGAACTAAAAAAAAAAAAAATCACAAATAAGTAGACATTGGTATAGACTTGCAAAGATACAAGAGCCTCTTCTGTACTGTCAGTTCTCTTCTCTTGGAGTTCCCTTCTTGCTGCTACTTGTCACGTAACTCAGTTACATATCCTGACTGTATTCTGCATCCCCACTTATTGTAGTTTTTCTTATGATAAAATCTGCAAAGAAAGATATTAAATGTCCCATTGAGACCACACAGAATGCTGTGGTTATATTGTTACCCAACAGCGCAGTGGATTAAGAAACTTTCTAATTTTTCTTTAATTATATCAATGCAGTTTGCAAATATAAATTCAAGAGCATGAGGAAGTCCCCTGAAGATAATAGCAGTGCCATACATACATAGTGGTATGTAGCTCACTGTACACTGTTATGATCAGCACATCAAACAACTTCATTCCAAACACATTGGGGATGTCATGGATGCAGACTGGCTTTTACATTTTGCTTTTAATTTACCCTTTTGCTAACTATTATCTTCCCAATAGAGCTATTTATCAGGGTGGTGATTAAGTGGAGTCTACTTTACATTATGTCTTTTGAAAAATATCTAAATTAGGATGATCTAAAACTCCAACAAATTATGGGTACTTCAGTTGCTTATGTTTGTGCTCCATGGGCAGCAATTTACCCAGTGTTTTTCCAATTCAAGTAAATGGGAGACAGCTGGGGGTTAGCAAGACTCATCTTACCAAATCATAGATATTTTAAACAGCTGGCAATAAACTGTAATTTATATCTATAAAGTAAAATATTTATTCAGAAGAAGTACCTTTAGAATATACTTGAAAGCTGCATCCGAGCTGACATGAAGGAGAGCTTTGTATCTTATTGCCATGGGCTAGGGCTTCAATTTATAATTAATTTATATGGTGTTCCTCTGAAATGCTGTAACTTTTATTATTAATCAATTTAAATTGAAAGAAGTAGGAGTTCTAAGAATTAAAACCAGACTTCCTTCAGTAATTGAATTCATCAGACTAGTTTCATAAGCAGTAAATGCTACTGAACTCTACACTGAGAGCACCAGCTCTAAATTCATGTACATTGTGAGCTTCACAAAGTCTGTGTTTCACTCATAGTCTTTTCTAAACTATTATTGGTGATGCTCTGAAGGGGACTGAACAAATGAGTTTTCCAGTGTACTGACAGTTATAATAGTTCTTAAAAATCTTGACATAGCTTTTTCCACACCAGTTTCTAATTGTTGAAAGTTTTAAATGTGTTGCCTTTTAAAATCTTCTCATGCTTTCCAAAACCTGGAGATACACTCTCATTTAAAACACACCCAATATTACAAGTCTTGCAAACCACTCTGCTTCTGCTCTTCACTAATCCTTGTGATGAGATGTTACAAATCCACTTTAGTACAGTGGTGAGTGTCCCCGTCTCTCATGTGGGAGGCCAGGGGTTTGATTCCTGCCAGAGAGGCAGTGGTGCTTTTTAAGAGTTGGACTCGATGATCCTTGTGGGTCCCTTCCAACTCAGAATATTCTGTGATTCTGTATACATCTCCATTAAACTCAGTGGGGATTCTGTATACATCTCCATTAAACTCAGTTTTATCTCCTAATCTGATGCCTTGGCAGTACGGTCCATGAGATATGCACAGTGCAAGTTGTGTTAAGTGATTAGGACATCTGAGGGACCATGGTAGTTCAATGATGTTGAATAAAATCAACATGATGTTAGTGTTGTGTGTTTTTAAAATAAAACAGTTTATATAAGGAGATGAATGGGGTGTACTGAAGAGCTGGGACATTTGAGAAACCTGCAAGTAAAAAGAGATAAATGTATAGTAACTCAAATTAGAAACTGTGGGATCAAAAAGTAATATTATTTTTATCTTGCACATACAGGTAATAGCATATTTTGCTAATGTTTCTAGCAGTGTTACAGCTAACTTTGTAACACTGCAGTGTTTGTTCTGATGTGATAACATTTGTTCAGATGAGGTGGAATACTTTTGGTGGAGCTTGCCTCTTTGTGTAAAGCATGAAGAAATAAAAGCGATAGAAGCACACTTCAAATGAAAGTTGCATTCTTTCCTTCTTTGCTTTCTCATGAGAAGATAAGTAACTGCTATTAGCTGTTAATCTCAAATACCTGCTCAGCAAAGTTCAATTGTAATATGGGTGTTGTGCTCACCAAAGAGCCAAGCTGCTGTGGTAGCTCACGTAGGTGGCAGTTAATTTCTAAAGTCTCGGCTGCCTGTGACCACATCAATGGTGACTTAATATTTACACTATAGCAATACGTGGCAGAGACTAGAAATTAGCAAATAAAAGCATTTGGTGTGTTGTTTTGGGTACTTGGCATTCAGTTTAAAGTTCCAGAGCTCTAATACAGTCAGCCATCTGCTAAGCTGTGGTAAAGATGCTACTGAAGAGTAGTGCTTTTGAGCTAGCCCAGTCTCAATTGCTCTTTTTTATTTTGGAGTTACTTTGAGTAATGATTTTGCCCTGTGACTTATTTCTGTATTAAGTTTCCCTGAAAATGTTGTCTTTCTTTCTTGTTCCGTAATGTCTACAGTGAATTTAGAATATGGTGATAGGTTCTGCACATATGCTGCTTAAATCGGATTCCTAGGTCTCATATTGTTGTTGTTCTGCTGCAATCCTGTTAGGCCAGAGAACTTTCTCTGTAGAATGGGCATATGCACATTTCTGGAATGCTAAAATAATTATTTTTTCTTATTTCTCTGATTTAAATTTGTGGACACCTAAATATAGTGAACTCTGGCTCGTATTCAGCAATTACCCAGCAGGAATGTCTAGATAAATAAGGCAATCTACTGAAAGTAGTTCAGCATAACACCTTAATACCTTTCTGATATATTTAAATATTTTTTATATAAATGATGTTATTATGAATAATAACTGATTGATGAAACCCATAAATTACAATTTTAAAATATCTTTGGTCTCTGTTTTCTAGGGTCTGTTTTCTTCCAAATGTTGCAAAGTATTTCATTATTTGGGCTACTTGTTTGTTGGTTTGGATTTTGTTTGGTTGAGTTTTTTGTTTGTGGTTTTGTTTGTTTTGTTCTAATAGAAGCAAAGATCTAGGGATTTGGCAAGCTCTGGTTCAGTCTCCCTGGCACATATTTGACTATGAAATCTAGAAACTCTTCATTGGAACTGTAACTTCTATAGTGTAGTACTAAACATAGATGTGATGACAAAAATACAGGCTTTATTAGATGATACATGACTCATGATGTTTTGGAGCTTCTGTATTCATCTGGCTCTGCTTGTAAAATTCCCTTCTCTGTGCATTAGCTAATCCATGATTCCATTCTGCTGGTTAGTTACCTTTGCCCCAAAGCCCTCCTCTGTGTTCCTGCTTCTCAAGACCTCGTATCTCAACCTATAAACATGACCTGGTCTTGGGGTTCCTTTCTCCACATATTCTTTAGCATTGATGTCTAGGAAGGTGCATACTGACAGAATAAAATAAAAGTCAGCTCTGCTGGTTATTATGACTGAAAATCGTGTCACGGTTCAACTCTTGTCTGTAAAGTGACTATGCTGGTTTTGGCACTAGAACAGCAATGACAACTGTAGTCCAGCTTTTTCTAATGTGATCCTTTATTAATAAATATAGTAGTCTGACTTATTTGTAAAATTCTGTATTTGAGCTGTAAATGCATATGTGAATATCATTTTATAATCTCCAAATGTTTGCATTGTGATCTGTTTTTGGCAATGCCTAAGCTGAAGACAGCAGGTATACATGCCCAAATGGATTAGTTGGTAAATATTGCACAGTAGAGTTCTTATAAAACTGATGTTTATTCCCAATGCAGTCTAGTCCCTGCATCCCTGTCACCATGATAGAATATGATCTCTTGGTTCTAAACTTTCTCTGATACTTTAACTGTGAGATTTTTGGTTTTACTCTGTGCATACGGAACTCAAGTGCAATATGCCTTGTAATCAATAATGAAGTTGAATTTACAACTCTGATACTATAAAATATTTACTTTAAGAAGCAGAGATGCACCAGCTTTTTCACAGGAAGCTATGAATAAGATAATGAGAGAAGGGAGTACAATATAGCTGCTGTTTATGTAGTAGCTGCAGACTTGAAAATCAAATGCTAAGCAAGGCATCTTCTGTGTTAGTTATGCAAGAAAACAATAGTTTAAAATGCACTTTTAAAGTTTAATTTACCAATATGCAAAATTTTCCAAGCTTCTGATTTTTGTTTTATTTATAAAGCTGAAAAAAATCAGCAACCATGGCATTGTGAATTGTAGCTAATGAAGAAAAGGCCAAATGTGATATAATCAATTGGTGTCCGTATTAGAAGCACTTAAAAGTAGCGCTATTCAAAATGTCCTCAAGCTGTTTCTGCTTCCCATAGGTGGCTTCTGTAAAAACATGAATCTCTTTGTTGTATTTATGTTGATTTTTCTATTCTTGTTGAATACCTTATTGCATATTTTCCTTTGCACTTCTATACCTAACTCTTGCTATCTCTTTGGGTGATTTAAGCCCATGGAAAGATGAAGTTGTAAGACTCCATCTACAATGTAATGCCAGGAAAAAGGGAAAAGTGAATAAAATCTTCAAGTGAAAACAAGAAAGAGAAGTGATGCCTGAAAGCTCCCTAAATGGACTTTCCTGTGCTTAAGTATGCTAAAGTTTAAATTTGTTTTCCCATCAGCCAGGAATAAAATGACAGAAGTTTATTCAGTATCTTTTCATTTTTCTTAGACTGACATTTTTAGAATTTCAATATAAAGGATCTCCATTAGACATGATTAAATATCTAGTCATAGGCTACTTCCACAGGAAATTTAGGAGTGAGTTTCTTTCATAGGACAGTACTGACACTGAAACTGAAATATGTCAGCTATCTCTCAGCTATTTGACTGTTTTGTCTCCAAACTGCAATTTTTCTGTATGTTAACTTGTTGCAGAAAAAGAGAAATAAAGTATTGTTTTTCTTTTTATATTATTTTTCCTTTAGGTATAATTTTGTTCTCTTTTCACAATCTGTAAATACTATTCCCCAAGCACACTCAAGAGGGAATATTTCCAGAAATATAGGTTTAATCCGACTACTGGAATATCTGCTACAAAGTGCTGCTGATCCAGGTATGAAGTGTAAGGATACAGGGGCTACTCTCTTTTCCTACTTCTCTTTACTGGGTCTGAACACTGGGAATGCCGCAGAGCTGTGATGGCTGAGCATAGGAATTTTATATTTTAAAAGGATAGTTTTTTCATTATTTTTGAAGGATTTCTCACACTCTACTGAATTCCACTGCATTTTGAAAATAATAATTAAACCTCCCTACTGGTCAAAGCATTTTTAAAAGTTTTGGGTTAATTATGCAATTTGATTTAAGTTTGTAACACTTGTTAACACTTGTTTTATTTAAATCTCTTAGTTATCATTGGAAAGAATGTCTTGGCTATTAGTTCTCTCTTTCATGATTTTAGGATTAATTTTTCAGGACTGTCTGAGAATATCTGTTCTCAACTTATTTCTCATGGTGTTACTCTTCTGTGTGTCCTGTGTTGCTATATGCTTTAGTAATAAAATTTGCTTTGGTTTATTGAAGCTCCTGTGTTTGTGCAAATAAGGGCTGCCTTTTTCTTTCAGATTTTATCTCTGAAAATAAATGAGTAGATGTTATAAACTTAATTTATGAAGTAAAAAATATTGTTCTTACTAGCTGGAAGCAAATGAAACATTAATTATAGTATTTATGGTATTTGGGTGCAAAAACTTTCCACAGTTATAAATAAAAACTTTTAATTTTGTAACTTGAAATGGTTTTTAATCATGATTTGAAGTAATATAAGCTCAGATTTTATCACTATAATAGTTGTTTTGTTGCTCTGAATTGTTTCACAGAGTTGCCTTTATAAACATTTCAATCCTTTCCAGCCAGCAGACGGCTATGTGTGCCCTGCAAATGCTCACCATACAAATTGCCAACAAGTGATAGCCCAGTGTAGCGCCCAGAAAAAGATACTCAAACCACTGAACAAGTATCAAACTGCTGTTCATGGAAAGGTGCTCTCATATGAACTGCAGGAGTTCCTTCTGTGTCAAAACAAACAACAAAACAATTCAGCTGGGTGACAGATTTGGATGCCTCTTTAGTGTTGCTTTTCAAATTGTCATAAGTAAAGAAGACATTTCCTTCTGCATCTTTCTACCTGCAGTTGTTTTCCAGTAGCCTTTTCTTTGTTCCTTCCTGCCCTTTAACTGTGGAAGAAGTACGATGGTGGCAGGAGCTGAAAAACTGAGAAGGGAGGTGGGGACCCTTGCTCCAGTTCACTTCTGCCTAAGTTGGTACCAAGACAATGCTAACAGGGAGCTGTGTAGGCCCTCATAACTCATTGCTACCTGTAAGTTGGCCCTGTCTAAGCTGAAACAGATGCTATAAACTATTGGATTCTTCCAGTTGTTTCCCAGGGATGTAATATGGTGGAAGCAAATCTTGTTCCTGATCCCCCATGCGTGCCAGACCATGCCTAGGGTGTGTGTGAGTGCCACTGTGTGAATGAGCATGTTCGTTCTTGGCTTTGAAGGCTCTTTCTCGTGCTCTCTGAAGGAAGAATTGTGCTGTTCTGTGCAGATAGTTTTTTAAAATTTTTGTTAGCTTAATGTAAACAGGTGTTGGATGTACTCTGATGTTAACAAGAACTTTCTACACCCACATACAGCTTTATAACTGGCCGTCAAGCCTGCAGGCCTAATGTGTCTTAAGCTGCAGAAGTTCTGTAACAATCATTATTCTGTGTCAGGATGAAATTACCTTGTAGGAGCATTGCATAATGTCTGGTATATTAATCATTAGAGATATTTTTGCAGCACTCAATTATATTACGAAGGCTGGGTTATGTTCTGATCTTTCTAATGGTCACATGTAAAGTACTGAAGCCTCCATTATTTTATAATAAGTAATGCAGATCCGACAGAATAATGCATTATGCACATCCTCTCCTATATGACTCTAAAGAAAGGTCAGCTAGTAACTTGAATATTTTTGTCCTCCAGAACATTTCACTTTAAGGGTTCATTAGAAAGAATATCTTTCTCTTTTCAATATGTTCTAACAGCAGGCTATCACTTACAGTACCAAGTTTGACTATTTTATTTTATACAAAGTAAAATTGCACGAGCATGGCCACTGAACACATTCACTTATAGTTATCAATTTAAAAGCATCTCAGGAACAAACTAAGCCAGCTTTTACTGGAAGATATGACAAAGGAAGCAGCCCAAATGCTGCAATTTACTTTGGGTAGATGTTTCAAATTCAAATGTAATAACAGTCACCAACAGATACTGCCCTAATTTATAGATTCTGGCATTGCCAACAGGTGCTTAGTTCTTAGTCTGATTGCTGTTTCTTCCCAAAAACATACAAGTAGACCTTTATTTTTAATGTGTGGAGCCCTGCACTAAGGTTTAGTGATTGTCAAAAGCAGTATTTAATTTCAAATTCATCAAACTCCTGTGTTTAGTAGTGGAAAATATTTTTTCCCTTTTTTAAGGAATTAAGGAAGATTTTAAGTTTAAATATCTTATCCTCTTTGAATTCCTAGGAACATTTACTCATTTTAACAAAGAGTTTAATCCCTGTGTTTTTAAATTACTATCCTATTCAGAAAACCACATGCAGAAATGAGGAAAAGGGGCATGTTTTGCCTGTGCAAGTGATCACATGTGCATTGCATCTGTGAGCCACAGAAGTCTTGCCCAAAACAGCTGATGGGAACCATGTGCGTGAGGTCCAATTATGTTTAAAGAATCTGCTTAATTTTGAACATACGGGTGCTACCCATATACTCAAAAAGATAACCTCACTGCTAAAATTTTCCTTAGGGTGTTACTGGAAGATTGAAAGGGAAAATAAAGCCTGTACCTTAACAGGCCAGGCTAGTAACATGAATATAAATGTATGATAGGACCCAATATAGTTTTCTCTTGGTAGGAGGTGTGCCTTTGACCTTTGCTTTATGAAATGTTTAGTGTTTCAAATGCTATACAGTTTCTCAGTTGTTGTTGGGAAGCTCCTATTTGATAGAGCTGAATTATTGTGATGGGTTAGTCTGGCAGAAAACTGGCTGGAGGATTTTGTGATAGCTTTGGGGCCAGACCCTAATCAACAGGCCATATGTTTAGATCCCTCTCCATAACAGATGACTGTGTGTACACACTCCCAGGTGCAATGTCATTGGGATTGTATTTGCAAACATAAACTAGTGACATTCAATTATGTTCATAGGCAATGTTGTAAAAGCCACAGAGGAAGTAATTTACAACACTAGCACAGTATGCAATTCTTTGCTTATAATCAATTTTTCATTATATACGAATATGGTATACTATGTTCCTATTTGTTCTTCTAATTTGTTGAAAGAGCCGATAACGTGTAAAGTTTGTCCCTTTCACCAACTGACATTTTGGAAAATAGTGGGCCAAAAGAAATTGCTAATAAAGCAATATCAATATATTTTTATTAACGTTTAATTAGAAACAAAAGCCTGAACTGCCAGTGTTAGAGCCAGTTCCTGAAGTGCATCTTACTCCTTTTTTCTGCTGGAGCACGTGTCGTGCTGCCAAAATGAAGTCAAGCCTGCATCCAGCAGGCAGCCCATTGCAGGTGTGCTCTGTTCTGACTGGCAGTGCCCGGGAAAAATATTTGGAGGTCAGATCTGGAATTAAAGCATTCATTCCTGATTTCTTTGTACCGCTTTTTAAGACATCAGGATCTGATTTTTACCAGGAATATAAAAAAGCTAAACTCATATCTCGCAGGGATATTTTTTCTTTTAGTAAGGACTCATTTGTCTTGAAAATGTTCATGTATATCATATCTGTTTTATTATTGACAGTAAAATTGCTGTCAGTGACTTGGTAATACCACGGTCCTCATGTTTAGAAGGCGAAAAGGCGCTTTGCTGGCTAGAATTTGTTATTTGCTTCTAATTGGTTCACTTTCTCTCTCAAGATAAAAAAGATTTCTGAAAATAGCAAATAAATTTTTTTGGGCTTAGCAAACAATCACCAGATGGGATTATTTCTGTTAGTATTCATGTTAGGATCAGTTTCTAGAGACTAGTGGCTCAGCGGGCTCTGCAGTCTTATTTTAGCTTTCCGTGTTAGCAAAGTATGCATTTCCTTTACACTTGCAGGGAAATCTTAGGTACTGACCTTCTGTCACGGGGGTATCTGATGATGGAATTAATAATTTTCTAAAATCAAAAATATTTTCAGCAATATATTCAGCCATTGTGCAGTTCTTAGAAAAAGATAAATTAATCATATTACTAATAAAATCACTAGTTTAGTAGATAGTAATTTTATTCTGCTACTCTGACTTTATTTAAAAAGTCAGTTTTCTCTCTCTGCTCTTTTAACTTGGATGACTCATGAGGCCCCTTAAAGGTAATGCTGTTCTAGCATGCATTATGTGTCTTTAAAGAACGAGTTGCTAGGAGAGTCCATTTATCAGCCCTGGGCTTGCATTAGGGACTATATTCTGAAAATTACTTCAGCTGTAAGTTTGGAAGTGATATTATATGAGACATGAGATGTTCTAAGGGAGAAGCATTGCATATTGTATTCCAGTTTGAGGGGAACAAATGGTTAGCATGAGCTTGGAAATGGTCTTGAAAAGCTGATATGCTGGTCCTGAAAAGCTGATATCCTCACTCAGTATCTCCACCTACTCAGACATACTCTCTCTTCCTTTTCTACGTGGTGATTATTAAGCCAAAGAAAATCTAAATCAAATGGAGAAAAATTAATGAAGTAATTGCTCACAACTAATAAGACTTTTCATATTCTGTTGACAAAATTGTATTAAATGTTCTTTATCTTCTTTGCTCTCCTACATTTTTCAGGAGAGTTGTATATTAAAACTGGTACATTTTTTCTAGGTATTATATTTAATCATATTAGATAAATTATCTAGTTTCTTTTTGCCAAATTTTATCTTTTCATATCTGGTGTAACAACCTTTACCCTACTTTTCCCTAACACCACAATGTATTGTTATCTTCTGTCTATTTTTGTGATGGAGTGGCAGAATTAAGGATTTGAAATATTGGTAGAGTGCTGAGGCACTCTACATGTATTCATAAACACATTATGAAAATTTTGGAAGTGTACTCTAAGGTAATGCTATAATGCAAAAAAAGAGGATAACATTAATATGAAATAATAAGACATTATATTTGGCACTCTATTTATGGACTCTACATGTTCATAGTTATATTATGGGCTTTTTTCTTTATTCATTTTCTTTATTTTTTAGATTATTTTTGGAGTGAATTTTCCTTTGTAATTAAGAGCATGTGATTTATACAGCAATTCATCAACCCAACAGCAAAACATCTTGGTAGGATAATGATTTCTATATATCCATCTTGAAAAGCTCTATTGAACTTTCTTTTTTCATTGGAATAATCTTATATCAATTATAAGTACGATTTAGGCAAAAAGTTATTTTGAATTTCGTGAAATCACATAAATTCATGTGTGATTTAAGACTCCAACTGAAAGGAATAGACAAGTAAATTTTTTTGCCCTCAGAAGACCAAGGTTAATTCACTGGCCTAGATTACATTGTGGTGTGTTGATCCTGTGAGGTATGTTCATACTGATGGCTGAAATTGCTTCCAAATGCAACTCAAACATGCCATATCAAAACAGGCAGTAGTGACTGAATCAAGTATTAAACCTGAACTGCACAGAAGATACCAAAGCTTTATTTCTATTATGTTTATTTATAACCACAAACACAGCAGTTCTCAATATCAACAAAAAGTTGGTTGTAAACAAAGCAGCAGGCATATTTCATGTGATTCACACAAATATGCACTAACTGGACTCTCTTGTATTTGTAAGTCAGAATAAATTTTCTGTCTGTTTTAAAACAATGGTCATAGAGCTCAGAGTTACCAGAGTAAGGCATTATGTCTCATAAAACATTTTTCTACTCTACAGCTTCCCAGTGAAAAGATGACAACTATATTTAGTGGAGCTGAGTCTTTATTTCCCAGTTCTAGTCAAGAAATTGGACAAAGCCAGGGAAACACAGGTTGAAAGCTGAGAGTAATTCACTCCTTACCTTTGCTTCTGAAATCTTGCTAGTCTTTGATTGCAATCTTACAGTATTTCAAATCCCCACTTAGGAAATTAGATGTCGTAGAGCAAATTGAAGGCAGGTGCAGCTACTTATCATGTACAGGCATAGGCACCTCTTTGCTGAAAACATGCAAATCAAATTTGGAACTAATAGTGTTGGCTCTGCAAACCATGGCATCAGTTAGATGTTTGACAGGGAAGAATGCATGTTCATAACAAGACTTGACCCATGTTCCAAAGGAAGCATTGAAACCATAATTCTACTCAGTGGAGCCATAGATCAATGAGAAGATGGTCTCATAAAGAAATTGTGTCAGGCAAGGTCATCTTCCTCTTATATAGCTTCCTGGCCATATAGAATGGGACTCATAAAATGTTCGATGCACTTGCTCTTTAAATGTCTCTTTGAGGAAAAGAGACTGATGACTGAAAAATTAATCACAGCAGTTTGCTCAATGAATAAATGCTGAATAAATCTTTCTGCTTATAGGATGCTCATGAACAAATAGCAAAGTATTTAAAGTTAGTCTTTATTTGATATTTTCTGAATAATTTTAAGATTAGCAAATCCATTCCTTTCCCAATGCTTCCTATTCTATATTGATGCTGTTCTGAAGATTAGTGACAAGTGAAACGTCTGTTATTGATTCCCCTTCAAAGTCTAAAACTTCAGATCAGGTAGGATTAGTGTACTTTAGTGTTGTGATAGATCTGCTGTTTACAGTATCCCTCATGCTACTGCTTGTGGCTAAACCCGTGGCTCAGGAGTGCTTCAGCAGCCGAAAAACCATGTAAGGCACAGCCTCTGCCCCAGGCTGCGTGTGTGAGGCATCTGCTGGGGCAGCTCTTGGGCCTGGCCAGCCAGATCCGGCCCATGGGAGCAAAACAAGTGGGAAAGAGCAGAGAAAGGAGACTTTATTTCACATGGAGTTTGGGCCCGTGTACCTTGGGGACTTCATCATAGAAAATGTGGCCATGCCTTTGTAAGGCCACCAACAAAGTATAGTGCTATTTCATTGGAGACTTGTGTATGAGGGTTTAAACTAAATTTTAATTCCACATAGTTTGATTTTTTAATAGATATGTCCACCTGATGCAGTATAGTTTGTGGGCTTGTGTTTCACTCTGCAAGAGCAGTGGCCATGCAGAATAGGGAGAAGTACCAACCTGGGCACTGAGGAGGGACAGTTTTTTCTTTCCTCTCTGCTCTTTAGTCTTCAGTTCAGAAGTACCTAACTCTGTCTGATATGATGGGAAATAATTAAATCTAACAGCATAAAAATATGATTATGCCATTAAGTATTTTCTTTGCTAACATAATCCTCCACGTACTTTCTATCAAGGTATTATAAACTCACATCTGTCCTTAAAGTGTTTTCACAAAATTACACGGGCTACTTCAGTACCCATTTTTACATTTTTGTTATAGAATGTGTTTCAGGGTCTCCAATAGGTAAATAATACATGATAAAATCTACTGAAGTTATGGAACCCTTGACTAGTACTTTTCTTTAAATATTAAACATTATTTTTGAAGTTGTTTGAACTATGTACAGTTTCACACAACAATTTTCCTGTTAGAAGGGAAATATGCCATCCTCAGCCAGTTTTTTTGTTTGATGTCCAGGAATACTAATACTATGTGGAATCTCTTATTAACTGTAGTGGTTCAGAATAAACTATATGCAAGTTCTGTAATTATTAAATTTGAAAGGAAGGAAAAACTTTTGAGCTAGAGTTGCAAACTTTGTGCTTGTTACTTGCAAATGCAATGCTCAAATCATCTGCTTTATTTCATTGCAAGAAAACTTAGGCACCCTCAAAATTAAGTGTTTTAAAAATAAATAAATATGTATTTTTTATTAAATTTTCTAAAAATATCCCAACTTCAGAGCTTCATTTCATATTGCTGAAATGAAATGTGGGGCTTTCTCTGTTTCCCTACCTGATAGTCTGTCTCAGCCTCTGAAGTTTGACGGTAAGGTCTTTTGGAAAACATAGTTGGGACAAAAGAAAAATAAGTGCTATAAAGAAACTTTCTGTAAAATATGTGGCTTAATAAAAACTTCATTTCAGCAGAGTACTACAGCAAACACATGCTGGGACTCCAACCATCCTATGTCTTCGAATGCTTCAGTGACACAGTCGTTTAACTCAGGGGTTTATGTACATCCAGCAGAGGCTGTCTGTTGTATTGATTTTCAAACTTTCCTATTGCAATATTAAATTTCTATGTCAGATCTAAATGCTTGGTTCTTCATCCATTTATCAGACAAAATTCATATTCTTTAGAAATTGGAAATACACCAGAGCATAGTTTATTCTTAGTTTGGAGCTGGATTAATTATTAGTTATATTTATAATGAACTTAAATTATTTATGCAATGAGATTTATGGAAAACAGATTAATGAATGAATCAGAGTGGGGGAGGGTTCCATTCCAAATGCAGCCCAAAGCCTTGGTTGGATGCAGTACATAGTGAAAATTAAGTTATTCTGTCAGATTTTCACAAAATTAGGTGGAGTGCCAACTATGGGGAATATGGAAGACTGTTCCAGGAAGAGGAAAGAGGGATTGATTTAACTGATATGAAGAAAGATGGCTATTTAATTCAACTGTATAGTCACCATTGTGGGATATTTGTATGCATACAGATAGATTTAACAACTATTAATGAGTTCTCTGTGGGATGGGCTTTAGAGTTATGCTTCAGAATGCATTTATTTTCCTGTGCTGATTGCAGGCCTCACATTTTACAAAAGATTCACTCCATATGCCAGTTGTGTGGTGCTCCGATGCTACACTGCATGTGCATTGTAAATACATACAGTGCACAGGAGAAGCAAGTAAGTGGAGTCTGTGCCAGGGAATCCAGTACTAATGAAATTTGGGTTGATATCCTAAAATCCCAAAGAGAAATGCTGTGTAAATCCCAGATTGTGCTAGTGTTGTGTTGCTATATATCCTGTATACCTCAAATAAAGTTTTCATCACTGTTTCTAGGACACAGATAGGCAGAGAAAAATCCTCATACATGGGTTGTCACTATAAATAGGCATGGACTCACTCCCTCACATAATTTGGCAGGTCAAGTTGACACAAATTGCTTCTCAAATTGGTGACTTAGGGTGTTGCAAGTGTCCTTGTTGCTAAACAAAATGTGTGCTGTAAATGTTGTATGTCGACTCACTGTTAATGGAATTAAAACCTAGGCAAGAACATGGTTTGGGATTTTTTTTTACAGAGAATAATTACTTGATTAATTTCTTCTTGCCTTTTAAGTCAACCAAAGAGAATAGTAAATAGATGATGCAAAGCAAAAAACAAACTATTGCACAGAAAAAAATGCTCAGATGGGATGGAGTATGAGTGTTGAGCGAGAAAGAGTTGCTCTTGGCTCAGCCAAGTCACTTGGCAGAAGTATATGCACACCACCCAGCTTCAGATATCTCTATGAAATTAATCCAAGAAAATAAATTGTATTTTGATTTCTAACCCAATAATTAATGATAACGAGGTTAAGGGAGTGCAAATACACCTAATACATTTTTTGTTTTGTTTTAATAAATGATAATACTAGCTTCCAAGCCATTGGAACAACTCATAAAAGTGTCAGTAAAACCGAATGGGGGGAGGCCTGTATAATTTCAATTATGAAGAGGACGAGACATATGTGTGACTGGATTTTCATCATCTACCTCTGATGTGTACATTGTTGTACTTTTTATCCATTGAGACTAACTTTTAAAATTATTTTTTCAGTGGACACAGTACACACAAAAATGTTTGCATCATTCCTGTCCCTTCACTGCCCTATTCTCCGACTAATCGCAGGGAATCAGTGAGTTACCTGGGAGCAATGGGAAGTGAAACTTTTTGGGCTAGGAAGAGTGGATGCAGGTCAAAAATAGGAATCTCTGCCTTAAGATAAATTTATTGAGAATGCACCAACAAACTTTATAAGAGAGCATTTGAGCTCAAGTAAAAGTATGATTAATTTGTGTTATTTTAGGAATAAATTAACTGAAGCATTTGTGTAAATTTATTATAGACATTTGAAATTAATCTTTTGGTAAAGAACATTGAAATCTCCTTTGTTCTCATTATTTTGGCTGCTATCCCCCTCTGTGCCTCCTTGGCCTAGAAATGGTTTGCAGTGTCTATTCCTTTTGCTGCTGCTGTTCTGTTGAGTAGTACATTTGCTCCCTCACTTGTACAGTCTCTTCACAGCTCTTTTCATAACCAGTTCAATTATAGCATGCCCAGATTTTTTTTCTTGAGTAGATTTCTAATTTTGGAACTTTCAATCCCCAGCCAGTAGAGTAATGAAGAATCCTTGGTCTTGTAACTGATGTTCAAAGTAAAAGAGTTAGCTAGTTATTTTATGTATTCACTGTGGGCAAAAACTCATCCCACGCCAAAAGGCCTGCAGAAGGCCCCATCATTCCTAAAGCCCTTAGGGCCTAATTCGTCACTTCATTTTATGTCAGTGTAAATCACACTGGAGAAATACAACTGTGGATCAGTAAATTTAATTCAAATACTAAATCTTTACTGAGAGGACTTTATGTGGGTCAAGCACAAGGAAAAATGGGGAAACAAATTCTACCCTGTGAACCTAGGCACAAGAGTGGTGTTTCTGCATTACCTGCTAAACTGGACTAACAGGGACTGTTACACTGTGCCACTTATGTAGAAATTTGGGTCACTACATACTTAATGGAGGTCTCTGACCTATTTCTATTCTTTAACACTGGGCTTGAAGACCTGAGGATGAGAAACATCCTCTGTGGTGTGTAAAGGTGGAGAAATCCCTTTCATGCTCTGTTAGTAGCACCCCATTTAAATTATCATATATCAGGGTGAACAGTAAATTTCAGGTATATCCTATGTGTACCCTTAATGGACACCAGCATGCGAACCAGCTCTTGGGAGTGAGGGGTGACCTTTTTTAGATGCACCCCTGGGTCACTTTAGCTATTGATAGTAGTATTTTAAAATTACAGTAATCCCTTGAATATCACAGGGATTGGGTCTGGAAACATGCCACCATAAGTGAAATGTGCGAAGTAGCAGTAAGTAGGGTAATTCATGGATAACCACCATGCCATTCTCAAACTCTGAGGAAGGGAGATGTTAAAAGAACTAAACGAAAGGCAGAATTCCTCAACAAGGGTTGTTGAGTGGAGGTGGAGGACTCCTTTTGTTTTTTGGCTCTTAATGGGCAATTTGGCTCCTGATGGCTGTGTCGGGGCAGGGGTGGAGCATTCTTTCTGGCTTTTTTCATTTTTCTTTTCTCTCTGTTACCATTATGTTACTGTTTGTTCTTTTTTTCTTTTTCTTTCTTTCTTTCTTTCTTTCTTTCTTTCTTTCTTTCTTTCTTTCTTTCTATCTTTTATATATATATATATGTAAATAATTGTTGCTTCCTTTTTCTACATTTTTGACTGAAAGTCCCTTTGATTCAAAAGGTATAGTAAAGTAGATAAGGAGGGTTTTTTCCTTTCCACTACAGCTGGAGGTTTTTTTTCTTTCCACTCATCTTCCCTGGAATGTATTGTACTAACTTAGGACAAGCCAGTATAACAGGCAAAAAGAACCCCGCGATGTATTGAAGCTGCGAATAATGAAGCACAAAGTAGCAAGGGATCACTGTGCTTTGCACAGACTGCAGTAGACAAGAATTTGGTCATATGAAAAGTTGCAGTATTGCTATGGCAACACTGTTTACTCAATGTTCTGATTAAGGGAAATGAATAACAGGAAAAATGTTACAGCTATGGATGAGCACTCTAAATAAATCTGAATAAAAAATAAGCAGAAACAGCAAAATGACACAGATAATGAAAGTTTTTAGTACCTCTAAAGTAATTCAGAGTGGACTGGCTTTCAAAGATCAAAATCCCTTCATTTAAGGTTGTGGCACGTGAGCAGGAATGTGTGATCGAGATTTCTTGGTGTCAAGGCTTTACAAGAAGCCTATTGCTCATCTGATAGACCTTGCAATATTTTATAGGCTGAATGGAAATATGTTACTTTTCTCTTCCCTAAATGTTTTTTTATTAGTGTTGCAGAATATCTTGATAATTTGCATTAAATCATCTGCTGCAGTGGAGAGTGAGCTTTCTAATACAGTTTTAGTTTATGGAATGATCAGGACTGAAAAATCTGCAGAATGCAGATCTCCATGAATAACCAAACAGCATGAATGCACAGGGTGCTTTTTACAGCAGCCTGGGGCTGTAAGTCAGTGTAAGTTTTCAAGCAGGTACCAGTTAATGCTCCAAAGGTGAATATAGGGAGAATTAATAAACTCCATTAAAAAAATAACAACTGAAATAGAAAATCCAGAGATAGGAAAAACCATATCTGTATAAACTAACAAGAATATTTGGGGGGATTTAAATCTTCCAACATAATCGATAGAGGAGATCATTGATAATTCTATCTAATGAGCTGGTCCTGCAGTAAGGACTGCCACAGAAACCATGGAAAACATGTGGAAACAAGATAGTGTCCATGAACCAAGCAAACTAGAATTTAGCATCCAAACAGGAAATTTACATCCCATTTACTGTCTGTATGGAAGACCTGGAGAAAGACATTATCTGTTAAAAAAAGGAGGAAACTCAGAAAATAGGAGCTGCCAAAATAACGTCAGGATTTTTAGATTTCCCAAGAGCCAAGAGAACTATGGCTCTATGAGGTAGCCTTCCAATTACAGTGGCTCCTCTAATTAAGAAAGGTAAGAGTAACACAATGATAGATAAATTTAGGGCAGATGTTAAAAACGTTGCAAAAATGCTACCATTACTTTGGCATGGAAAAATAGATGACCATCTGTATACTAGCAAGAACTTATATCACTCATTTCAACAACAGCAACGAAATAACAGTATGCAGAACATAGTGGCCACTGTCTTGAAAATATGTCTCATGTACTCATATTTAATATGAAAATTAGAGCCTATTTTGCCAATTAACACCCTCCTACTTAATCTAAGACAAACACCTGAACATTCTTTTTCTAAAGCTGTCCTGCCTAACACTGAGCTGGGAATGCATCAAATAGACAGACTAATGGCAAAACCCTGTTTGGATGACTTAACAATTAAATTCCCAAATAATTCGAAGTGTGTGTACACATGCAAATATCCACTAATTGATGATAATTTTCCTCTATATTTAATTCAGTTAAAAATCACTTCCTATGAGGACAGTCATCACTAACTTTCACAGCTAATGTTTTTGTAATGGTTGAGGTGATGCCACTTGTTCAGAGTTAGAGCAGGCCAAACATTTTTGTTACCTGAAAAAAACTCTTGGAATGAAGAACTTGTAAAAGGACATGGCCTTAAGCTGCGCATGGGGAGGTTTAGCCTGGATGTTAGGAAGAGCTTTTTCACAGAGAGAGTGATCTCTCAGTGGAATGGTCTGCCCAGGGAGTCGCCATCCCTGGAGGTGTTTAAGAAAAGGCTGTATGAGGAACTCAGTGACCTGGCCTAGATGATGGGAAGCTTGGATGGATGGAGCGTGGTGCCAATGGCTCCAGGGTTGTGGGTTCGATCCCTGGGTGGGCGCTCCCTTGGGATTTGGACTAGATGATCCTTGTGGGTCCCTTCCAACTCAGAATAACCTGTGAACAAGGTGGTGTTCCAACCTTACTACTCTCTCTCACACTGCTTCTTTGTTGTCAGTGAAGTGAATTCAACCTGTATTTAAGATAGGGTCCTGCACAGCTGTATATTCACATGGTCTAATGTACTGAGAGATGAATTGTTTGAAATTCTTTTCAGACCCCATTTCTCCAGGAAATTCATTTTTATTCAGATAGA
This sequence comes from Pitta sordida, assembly GCA_013390025.1. Lineage (NCBI taxonomy): Eukaryota > Metazoa > Chordata > Aves > Passeriformes > Pittidae > Pitta > Pitta sordida. The sequence goes on along the minus strand of WEKX01005328.1, from coordinate 10,391 downwards.
TGGAGGTATGACATAAAGCTGATGTGGCAGCACTTAAGGACATTTGGTAATGGGGGTAGGGAAGGAGAAGCAAAAATTCTCAAAGAGTGATTAACAGTACAAAGCAACCAGGGCATGACCATGGGCAGTGTGGCTCTGGTGGAGGAGTATTATGTGTAGTATTCAGCCCCATAATGTAAGTGTGAGCTTTGTTTGTGTTGCAGAGGGTTTCTTTGCTCTGTGGGTCTTTTAACATCATTACCCCTATGTTTGCTGAGATGATGAAAGACTCCCCACCTTTCCCCTTGTCTTTCTTAGTAAACCTGTTTCAGAAAAAACATAATTTATTAGAAAGAGAGCAATATCCAATGTGGTAAGAATTATCGTAAAGCCCAGATTTTAGCAGTTCTCTGATTTTCGCTTTATAGCACATTTTTCTATGTCCACATAAATGATGAAGTGGAATAGCTATTTAAAACCAAGAAGAAAAATCTTATTTCTTAAAACAGTTAAAGGCTTAGTTTCAATGAAGCAAAAAAGGTAGGAATCTTATTTTTCATTCTGTTCTCTCACTTGCTTTTCCTGCTACTCCTCATTACCCAGATTGCTGAACTCTTATTTGATGATAGAAGGATCTGTGACCTCACCAAAACAATTTTTGTTAACTCAAATCATTATCTTGTGACACAAAGTCTGAGACACATCTGCCAGAGCTCATATTCTGGGTCACCCTGCAAACATCTGATTATGATTTGATAAATAAAACCGTTCCTCCATTAAATTTTTGACAAAGAGTCTGTGAGGAAAGCTGGAAAAAACTGTGGAATCTAGCTACTTTGCAACAACCTTTTTGTAGTAGATTATGGTACTAAAGAAGAGCCAATCACTTAAAAAACAAGTAAGAAACAAACAATACAAAGAACGAGTCGCTATTTTGTTAGTGATCTGTTAGAATGTCTGTAAAGATATTCTGTGATCAGTTTTCCCTTTGGCAAAGCAGCAATTTAATAAATCAACTGCTTTCTTCTTGTGAATGAATAGGATGTCGGGGTATTTCTGATCCTTTTAAAAATAAGGGTGATCCCTTTAATTCAAGTATAACTCCTATCAGATATAGTAATAAAAAAAATTACTGTATTCAGAAGTAGAATTTTATTCCCTGTATTTTTCCTAAGAGCCAGTCTCCTCAGACATCCTTATATTGTTAGTGAGTTTGGTTTCTTATGTTTTGCAATTTGCCTCCTAAATAAACATCCTCTTGATGATTTTGCCTCTTCACTTACCTATTTCCTTCATTTACTTTTGTGTTAGCATTTTTCTTCCCAGAATTGTAAATAGTAGTAAATGACAGGGCTTTTGTCTCATAATTCTTTTACATGCCTCTCATTTGTGAGCAGAGCATCAAGAACATGTTTTCTATGGAATGAATTTGTACATTGTGAACTAGAAGACAGGATTTATGTGTTATGTTCTTTATTATGAAAGCTTGCAAGCCTCTCTTTACTGTGGCTTTCAGTATTTTTGTGCATGAAATCCACACTCAGGTGTGTTGTCTGTAATTTTCTGTGCGGCAAATATATAGTGTAGATAAAAAACCCCACAGAATTATCTTTTCATTGAGAAGAGTTGCATGTTTAATTGCTATGAATTAATTGTTTACTTAGACGAGTGTTTTATGACTTGGGTGACTACATCCCTTTGCATATTAATGAGTATAACAGATGCAGCCCAGCAGATGAAAGCATAGCAGAATTATCTGTGCTTTATTGTGGGAACTGCAGACGTGTTTGTTTCAGTTCTCATTCTCTCTTGTGATGGGGAGGTATCAGCAAGCACGTAATACTTGCCAAATGCCTCCAATGGCAGTTTTTCCATGTGACAGGCTACCATTTTGCAGGCCTTTTGAATACTTTACACCAGCCAGCACACTGATGCTCTAGCTGAGTATAGGCATTGTTACAGGTTTTCTGCAGACTTTTATTAGGGCTGTGACACTAGATTGATGGACTGTTTCCATCTTGTTCTCTGTCAATTGTACACTGAAAAGAGAACTGACAATGTGATGGATGCATGATAGTGTCATGGTAGATAGAGAGCTACTGCAATAACAATGGTTTGAACCCTGAAGTGCCTTTAACCTCATGCAGTTGCCTTTAATTTATTTTAATCTAAAACCTAAAAAAAATCTGACACCACAGAATAGAGAGATGGGGAGAACAGTGGATTTTTAAAGCAATCTGTAAAAAAGACGACTGTCGTTCTTGGAGGTCCAATTAGGGCAATTCTGTGCTTTAAAGGGAGAAGTCCTCCAGGAAGCTTTCAAAAGAGAGAATATTGTTATGCTCTAGACAAAGTCAAAGGTTATCCTGACTAGAAAGAAGATGTACTTTCCACTGAGGGAGAAGGGAAAGAAGGGCTTGCTCTGTCACAGCAGGGAATACCCAGGTCTTGCCTGAGGAACAGAATGAACTTGCCAGGGAGCAGGCTTTTGGAGGCTGTGTCAAAAGGAATGCTCTCTGAGACAAGCCAGCATTTCCTTTGAACACGTAAAGGTTTAAGGTTTATTTACTGTTTCAAAGAACTAGTGGTGTCTTCTCTAGAGAGATGAGAGAAAGTATGAGGAATACTTGCAGTGCAGTTTTAACCTTTGAAATGCCATCAATGATTTTGTTAAGTTGATGGCTTATTTCTCAGCACAAAGGGAGAGACCAGAGTCCAGGACAGCTGCTCAGACAGTGCATAAGTCTTGTCTGTGCTCCATCTGTATTGTGATCTGGGCGGCAATGAAATGAAGAGGCAGCAAGCAGGGAGAGGCTGGCTGCGAAAGGTCGCTAGTGTGGATGCTCAACTCTCCACCTCACGTATTCTGTTATGCCAGTATTCAGATGAGATAAACCAGGACCATGTAGATGGAGGAAGAAACCTGTTAAATTAACAACAGACTGCTAGGAAGATTCTAGGGGCTCATTTCTATCTGACCAGCTGCATTATTTAATCTCTGTTATAGTTTCAGAGCACATTGTGCTCGGGTGTGATCCTCAGAGTCAGTTGCTAGGACTGAACAAATGCTCCAAGACAGTGCTACTTGAATTTTTAAACTGATTTTGTTCTACTTTTTAATCATTCTTTTGGCATAGTTGCTGCTCTTCTTTTGGGGCAGAATTTGCCCTTTGCTGAAAGACAGTGTTACAATGATCTTTAGCAGAGAGTAGAAGTGGCTGGTTTGAAGTGAATTCTGGGGATAATGTTACAATTGGCAATGTGAGCATATGCTGAAAATTTCACTCTGAGGCTTGAAAATCAGACAACTAAAATCTAGTGTGAGTGGTATATTTAGTCTAAATCCTTTTGGTTGATTTTTATTTTGTATGCCAACAGTCAACACCAATAAGGATGCGAAACTGCTGGTTAATACAGGTTGGTAGATATTTTTTTATTTGTGATCAGCTAGTAAGTACAAAGACCATGAATTAATTGGATTTACCAGTTATTAAAGATTATGAACTTAAAACTCTTAAGGTGCTTTGGGACCACATCCTATAATTATTTGTAGCACAGAGTTTTCTAATAAAAAGCTACTTGATAACATATTACAGTTATACACCCTCCATTGCGAGGAAAGGGACAGGCGATGGCCCTTGCAAAACCCTAACCTCACAAAGAAGTGCAGGTCGTTAATATGCATGCAGGCCACGTCCATTGCCCCACCCCCTGGAACTCCAGGGCTCTGTGGACAATTTTCCGCTCCTTCCTGTGGTCTCTCGGCACAGGCGAGCAAAGGGAACCGTTTCTGAGCGGCTGCTGTGTGCTCACAGCCCAAATCCCGGGCCGCTGCTCCCCCGCCCAGCCCGGCCCAGCCTGGCCCGGCCCAGGTGCTCGTGATGTCCCTGGGTCCCTGCGCCACCCCGTGCTTGCCCTGCCTCCGCGGCGGGGAAGGGGTGTCTCTGAGTTCTCGTCGGCATTCTTGGAGCCTGGAAAAACCTTAACTTCGCAGCACTGTGACACCCCGTGCCGCTTATGGTGGTGGAGGGGGGTGGGGCTGGGGTGTGTTGGTGTCGGAGTTTCTTTCCCTTTAACATCCACCAGTCCCGGTAGAAGCAGCGCTGCCCGGGCTTTGACTGGGCTTTGAGTAACAAGGAACGGCATGTCTTGTGGTGGTGCTACACTGGATCTCAGCAGAGCGCACAAGAGACAGACAGGACCGGGTCAGGGACCGGGGCACGGTGCCGCATGGCTCTGAACGCCATTGCGAGCTGCGGAAACGCACGGCCCCGTGCCGCGTGCCCTCCTGCCCCAACCCCGGTGTGGCATCCGCGGGCAGGGGCCGACATGGGCGGGGGCTGATCACCAGGGTCGGGGAGGGGGGAGGGGGGGAAGCGGCGCGAGTCTTGGGCTGTGGGAGTGTGCTCGCTGCAGCCCGGAGAAGCCCACGGGGTGGGGGAGATGGGGGTCTCGGGTCAGTTCTTTCCCTTTAATATCCACCAGTCCCGGGAGCACTGCCCATACAGGTCCAGAGGGCGGGAGAACAGAAGGCCTCTTCCAGCACACAGTGCTTGACCCCTGTCAGGGATGGAGACACAGTGCCGCCATTGTGAGCCCCCTCTCCTCAGGACGGGGTGAGTCCCGCCCCACAGGCACCGCGACACCGCCCCGCGGCAGAGCAGAGGCACCGCGCATGCGTTCCCCTGCTCAGCTCGCAGACGGCTGAATCATAATTGCAAAAAATTTGCTTTGCATATGGGCGGGGTCATAAGGGAGAGATCGCGATGCACCGGGGATTCACTGTATTTGGAGATAACAATAGAATAAGCATAGATTTTTACCTATATTGGTGGACTTGTATTTGAATGACAATTGACAACATTCAGTTCCAACTTCAGTGGATTCAGTTCAGTTGAAGTTAGTAGAACTGTACCTGCTTTTATCAAACCCAAACCTGTACTTACCATGGGATGAGTAAGTACATAGATGCCTTAAATAAAGGATGAGATGCACATCCGGAGTCTTTGAATAGTATTGACAAAAAGTGGAATCGATCTTGAACCAAGTTGATGTTGAAGTGAGATCTTGAATTCATGCAGGGATCATAAGCCTTTGATAGCACAGTTAATAAAGGAACAGAGGGTAATGAATCTTAGTCTCTCAGACCTGATGACGTGGAAAACAAAGCTAAAAGTACAGCTACTAAAGCAATGTGAATCTTCAAATCCTCAAAGTATTTTTTCTTTCTGGATCACACTCCTATGATAAAAGTTGTCCAAGAGGGTTTTTTTAAACCCAGAGGACTACCAGAAATCATTTCATTTGTGGATTACTAGAAGAAGTCTTGTCACAACATCTAGGATTTTATTTGATAATGAAGATTTTCATATATATACAATTTCAGGATTAGAATAAAGCTATTCCACTGAGAAAGTATTTTCATTTGTCTGGATGGTTTCCCTTATTTCTGCTTCTTTAATTTAAGTGTAATGCCTTTGATATTGTAAAGGATACAATAGGATGCTGTGATCCATTTTAAATGAGATTCCGTAAAGGACTCGTAGTCTTTTACTTCCCCAGAAGTTACTTGTTCTTTTTTTTCCCCTATATGCTATGGTATTTCTTGAACAATTATAAACATGTTCTGTGTCAACATTCAAAACAATAAAATGTTAATGGACAGGGAATGAAAGAGGTGCTGAGTCATTAATGGGAGAGAAAAACAGATAATAAAAATTATCTCAATTAACAGATGAAAAGGGAATATAGGAAAACCTGTAGACTAGTAGTGTATTAAAAGCAACAGAGTTTTAATACCTATTTAGCCAGCCTAAGCTAAAGTGAGCCGGCATAGTACTACTGAAGTCAGTAGCAATATTTCAGTGTACACTAACTGAGAAACTGAACCCGTGTTCATAAAGTAAGTAAGGATTTAGTGTAATCCTAGTTCACCGTAATCTGAGTTTCATGGGTATGAGTTTTAATGGATAGGATAAGAGCAACCCTACGGGAAATAATGTCTCACTGAGAAACTACATATTCTTCCCAGCTACTCTTCTTATCCTCCCAAGGACTGCTGCGCAGCCTGTAACTGTACCAGCAATAATGAATGTAACTCACCTGTTGATTTAATTCTTCTCAGTTCTTTTGTATTTGTCTTCTGGAAAATGCCTTGCATTCTACGACTTGTCTTCAGCATTTTAATTTCAAGTACATGACAATGATAAACAATGCTCAGATGATAGGAATACTGGTACAGGTTAAGTGAGCAGGAAACTACATTGCTGGGAGAGAAAAATTAGTCACTAAACAGTATTTGAGTTTGAATGTGAGTGTTTATGACTTCTAGACACAGAACTCTGCTAAGAAATGTGTTATTAATATGAGTTTGGAACGGAAATTGGGTTGCTTTTTCTTTTTGTGAGAGTCCAAATAATAAAAACTGAAAATTACACTGAGACTACAAAAGTGATTGAGACACTCAAATTCTTAAAAGAACATAGGGGTCTTTTTGTACTGATAAGACAGACTCCAGAGAATAACTTTCTTTTGAAGAGAAAATCCATAGTCTTGTACATACTAAGGAGTCTAGTGCAGTCTAGGACAGAGTGAGTCAAATCTGTTTGCTAAGGGAAGAGATGTTTACTATATATGTAAATGGAGGACTTTAGCTTTGTTCAAGTAGTAAGCAAGCAGATCATTAATGATGGATAAGGGGTAGTTATCAAGGACAGATCTAGAGTCATTTACAGTGTAAATTCAGTTGGCAATATTTTTCTTGTTCCTATGCCAAATGAGGTAATGTACTGCCCTAGTGATCTGCTGCACAACCCACAGTCTTGATTGATTTTCTTTCAGCTTTCAATAATCAAAGTTTCAGAGTGAAAAAATGTGTCAAAACTTTGTTTCCTGTATATAAGCTTCCATCCAATTATAGTAAAAATATTTTGTAATGAAATATATTCCACTTTAGCCCTGGGGAATCAGATATGGTTGGAAAAGCATGGGGCAGCCTGAAAGCAAAGGAGAAGAAAAAATATCCTGTGTCACTCTGCAAGCCCCCTTAACTGTTAATTGACTTCTGTGTTTAAGATCCCTCTGTCTAATCTATAAATTAACAGAAAAAGAAACTGTGTCTTGATGTTGCACTGTGTTTGCCTAAAAACTGTTACAAAAAGATCCCTAAAATTAATAGCTGCATCACTTAGTTACTTCAGAGTTTGGTGGGTTTTTTTACTCCACAGATTGCAGCACAAACAGTTGCTACTGCCTGCTCAAAAATACAGATAGACTCTGTTTAAAAAAAAATAAAATTAAAAGATAGAGAAGATGCTATTCCTTATGTTGCATCGGCAAAAAATTATATTGATAGACTGCACGTTCCTTGAGCGACACTGGTGTCTTGATTAATATAATTCCAACAAAATGAAAACATTGAAATCCCATAGAAATTTTAGCAATGGGAGCCTCTTTACGTTTTGGAAGTAGGATCAATTTTCAGATCTAACAAACAGAAAGCAAGTAATCTTTTTAACTTAGATCTGGAATGCATTTAGTACCAAAATCACTAAGAAACAACAAATATCAAACGATCCTGTCTTTTGAAGTCATTTTTCAGAGTAGTGGCAGTTTAAGAGAACACTGTAGAATCTCCAACATTCAAATATACTTTAGAGTAAGCAAATACAGGGGAAATGTCACCCAAATAGTAAAGGCATAGAGCATCTCCAGACCATACAGACACTTAGTGGTCACATTATTTATTTTTGAGTTGAAAGGATTTTTGAAAGTGAACTATATTTTTTTCCTTGTAAATACAAGTTCCCACAGTCATAACAAACTTGCTTTATAGGTAAGAATTTGAAAGATGAACCTCCTCAACAAATGTTTGTTATATATCCTGCAAAGCTGAAAATCCTGTTTGGTGTTCATAGGTGAAATCCTTTTGGAAATATGAGAAGTCAAATGCCATGATTCTAATTTTAAACATCATCACTCAAATATGCTTTGACTTGATTCTACTCAGTTTTAGAGACAGTTTCCAGCTTAAGATGCAGTATGTTAAATTTCTTAAGTGTTGATTTTGTTTTGCAAGCAAGTGTGAAAAATTTGAATTACCATTAGGAATTATTCAAATGTTAGCAATGAAGAGACACAGTTAAAGTGATGATCAGCAACTCCCACTAGCCTTAAGATGAAAATACTGAATTTTGTGTCACATGCTAACTGTACAGCAAGTTAATCACTGTATTATAGGAACCTTATTGCACTGTAATGATCAAGAATATTTGCATGGTAGTTACGAGTCTTCACTATTGGCATTAGAGATTTATACTTTGATTTATAGCATCTAAGACCACAGCAGTTGTGTTATCATTTTTCTCTAGCAGAAACATAGCACACTGCTATGATATTCCTTAAACTCCACTGGTGTTCAAAATAGCCAAATAAGGTAAGTGGTTTGTTATCACTGACATAAATGTTTATATCTCGTGGTGACAAATGTATGAGAAGTGCAGAGTGAGTGTGTAATTTTAGCTGCTATCCCCAAGCATGTCAGTACTTTTCTTATCTCTGGAAGGCCCCTAATGAATGACTTCTGCTGGCTGGGGAGAACCCACACTTAAACTGTTTACTTTGCTCTAACTGGCCATTTCTAAGACATTCCTCACCAAAGGGGTCTGGCCCAGATCCCACATCTCTGTTTCTACTTTAGGCTCTATTCATTGGATACGTATGAGAATGTATTGAATTGTCTTTTAATCCACATGATATTATGGGATACATTTAAGAGAATGGCACTTCCCCTGCATCGAGCCAAGCGTTAACATTTGTTTCCTGCATTCTCTTTGATGCTGTGAGCAGAGACTCCATGAATTCCTGCTGCTAATAAGCATCAATTGAATATTTGGTAGAAGCCTTCTTAAAGGAGAGAGCAGTTGTGTGCTCAGCCAGTCAATTAGCTGTATGCTATTTTTTCTTTTGAGATTTCTGTTACTGTTGTTCATGTTCTAGGCAGAACAGGAAGATGTCTGATCAAAATTAAATCATAATATCAGTTCTGAGTACTCTAAGCAAGTAAAGAGATGCTGCTTCAGTTCAAATGTGTGATAAGGGTCATTAATGAAACAGGTCAGTTCTTTAAAGCCATCAATTACAACACATTGTATTATAAAAATGTGATACTGTGAATCTGGTTGATTCTGGAGAACAGACCAGATTGGTACATGCATCACAAGATTTGTATTATCTGTACATTTACCACTTTTCCCTCTTATAGCAGTAGAGTGGGGAAAATTTTACAACTCTACTATTTTCAATAAGAAACACAGTTTTGGCTACATCTAAATGTTTATTTTTATAAAATAACTCATTTGAAATGCCTTAGAAAGCTTATATAGTATTTTAATTTAAAGTATTTTTACTTAAAACATTTTTATTCACACTTGAAATATTTTTTAACATTTAATTTTGTTTAGTAAAGTATTAAATGACATTTTTTGAACACTTAAATAAAACACTATTCACATTGAAACAACTTTTGATTTTTCAGAATTTTCAATGTTCCCTACACTGTCTTATTTTTTATCATCATTCCAATATGATAATGAGACTGTAAGTTCTGGCAGACCTGAGGAACCACTTTTGTCATGAGCATGACCTGATAATGACACTGAGAGAACAGAACCTTCTGATAAACACTTCAGCTCCTTTTTTAAAATGCATATACTTCAGAAGCGTAATTTTTAAGCACAACTATAACCCCAAGTAGATTGTACAATTCTATGTAATTTCTAAAATTTTTATTTGAGTATTCATATGCTGACAAGAAATGTTAATAATTAAATGACTGT
>WEKX01005327.1:24736-54169 GCA_013390025.1 Pitta sordida | reverse complement strand
TATATATATATATATATAGAGAGAGAGAGAGAGAGAGAGAGATTTTCCCTAAAAACACTGTTTCAGCAAATAATTATCAGGTCATCCATTTTTGGTAAAAGTTTCAGTGAGGTGATTTATTGGGTTGAAAGCTGGTTATGATTACAAATAAAGAATCTTCATATGTTACATGCCAAATTTAGTTTCTCGTTTGAAAAAAAATACCCAATTGGAGGTGATTCTGTGAGAGTAACAGATTTCCTCCCAAGAATTTTTGTTCAATACTCAGAGTATATCTGCATACCAGGAGACAGTACAATGTAGTAATTTTGTTACTTTTAAGCTAACTTAGGTTTGAGACATTCTAGTTTACTAGATAGTTGCCTAGCCTCAGCCAGATATTTCTCAGTGGCTGGATATGTTTCTTCCTCACTGAGCTCCCTAATGGCCTGGCTACAGTGCCAAGAGGACCTGAGGAGATTTGCATGTCTTTTCATTGCAATCAACTTGTCACTGCGTGTGACTTCAGTGAAGATGAACCCTTAGATCACTGACAGCTAGTGCTACCTGTGTGAGTTGAAAAGGGTCTGAGACAGTGAAGTGGGAAGGAATTTTAGTGTCGTGGGTTTGCCTAGTGCCTTTCAGAACAGCATATGTCAGCATAAGGTCTGTTGTCCTGCAAGGACTGCTTTTTGCTGCTCTGACTCTTGTTAATGAAGCTGCAGCTCACTTCTGTCTACCCCTGGTTTCCGGTGTCTGGATTGGTTTGAGGTTGAGAGTGGTTTCCTGTTTCTGTGCAGCTCATGAGTAGTCTAATTGAAACTACATGTCAGCAAATATGTGTCCAGTGTGGCTAGGAAAAGAGCCAAGGTCCAGTTTTCTGCAGGAAAGTGATGGAATATAGAAAACTCCATGGAAATAGAAGAAAAATCAGTAAGTTGATGTTTGACGTGAACAACAAAGTTTGTCTCCTACTCAGACCACTAGACAAGCTCATGAATTGGAGCACTGGCTTGCAAGCAGGACAAGACAATAAGAGCAAGAGGAAATATTAGAAATGGGAAAATCTGTTCTATAATTCTCCTCTTGGTTTCTTCCAACTTGACTCTGCAAGAATGAATAAATACAATTGAATGGAGAAAAATACTAGGACTATATATCAAGTTCTCAAGAAGGGATCCATCATAAACAGCTACAAGTTGCTATGCTAAGCTAAGAAATTATTATGAAAAGCAGGATGATTCCAAGCATTGTTCTGTGTTATGAGGTGTTGTTTTGGGGTAGTTAAGGAAACCATGGCCATTGCGTGAAGAATGTATCCATTCATATAATTTGATTGAAATTCCACCACTATTACTTAGCTGTTACCACAGAGAGTAGGAATCCATTGTTTCCTGGAAAATGCATATATGAAACTAATGATGGACTTAGCCAAAAGGGCTGATAGTCTAAGGTGCAAGATCTTTCTTTCAATAAGTTGCAAACATAAGACTACTCATGCTTTCTCCTACACAAAGTACATCCTTCCAAGGAACTTTGTGTCTGCATGCAAAGCTAGAGCTCTAAGTCATGGCATACTGTACATCTAGATACACAAGATAAACAGTGGCAATGTTAATGTCAGTTTTTACTGATGGAGAAGCAAAGCAAACAGCCTCATTGCTGCATCTCTTCAGTTAAAATTCAGTAGTCCACACTGTCTAGTGTCGTCAGGGGGACTAAGTAGTACTTTCTTCCCTGGAGAGAGAAGTATTCCAGCACACTGGTGTTGGAAATGGGCTGAGGTGTATCTGGGGCTGCCATAACGTCATAGAGGCATAGAATCATAGAATGCTTCAAGTTGGAAGAGACACTAAACACTGTCTAGTTCCAAACCTCCTGCCATGAGCCAGGGCACTTTGCACTAAACCAGATTGCTCAGAGTCCCATCCAACCTGTCCTTGAACACTTCCAGGAATGGGGCATCTCCAGCTTCTCTGGGAAACCTGTCCCAGAGCCTCACCACCCTCATAGTAAAGGATTTTTTCCTAATATCTACTCTAGACCCATACTCTTTCAGTTTGAAGCCATTCCCCCTTGTCCTATCACTACATGCTCTGTAAACAGTGTCTCTGTTTTACTTGTAGCCCCTTAGGTACTGGAAGGCTGCAATTAGAAAACCATGAAACCTTCTCTTTTGCAGGGTGAACAATCCCAATTCTCTCAGTCTGTCTTCGTAAGAGAGGTGCTCCATTCCTCTGATGATCTTGGTGGTCTCCTCTGAACTTGTTCCAATATGTTGATACCTTTTCTGTGCTGGGGACCACAGAGCTGGATGCAGCACTTGAGATGATGTCTCACCAGAGCAGAGTAGAGGGGCAGAATCACCTTCCTTGAACTCCTGCTACTCTGTTTTTCAAGCAGTACAGAACACGATTGGGACACTGCATGTGCGCATTGCTGAGACATATCCAGCCTCTCATCCACCAACACATTGTTCATCTTCCAGCCTGTATTGACATTGGGATCTGTCCTCAGCCCTAAGGTTGTGTTATTACTGTTCACCTGGATTGAGAAGGTTTTCTGCTTTCCCAGTCACTTTTTCTGAATCCCCTGAATCACAGCTTGCCACAGCATTCTGACACAGTCTTTTCAGCATGAGGGATAAAGGAAAGAAATGCTTGTGTCCTTTATAGATTTTTGTTTAATAGGTAGTGTGAATGCAAAACAATAAGAGAGACTATCTTGAAATTCTTCTAAATGCTATGTGGCAGAGTGTGGCCTGTATTTCTCTTCTTCAAGGTCCAAACTAATTTTGACAGTAGTTTTCACTCTCCACCATGTATAGGTGAGATCTCAGTGCCTAAACTGCCGATAAACCAAAGGAACGAGAGGTCATAGTCTTAAGCTTCAGCAGAGAAAGTTTAGACTTGATATTAGGAAAAGGTTTTTTACTGAAATAGTGATCCAGATTTGGAAATGGCTGCCCACTGAGGTGGTTGACTTGCCAACCCTGGAAGTGTTTAACGGTAGGCTGGATGAGGTGTTGAGCGACATGATCTAGATGTTGATGCTAGGTTAGTTGGGCTATAAGTTGGACTAGATGATCTTCAAGGTCTTTTTCAGCATTATCTATACTGTGATACTGTGAAAATGCTGAAGTCAAACCCACATCTCCTTTGTCCCAATCTTATGAATGTGAGCAATTGTCCTTTGTTTCCTGTATCTTCTCCTTAACAGTAAAATTTGAAATGGGTTCAAGAGAGACTGGATTACAGTATCACAGTATTAGCAAGGTTGGAAGAGACCTTGGAGATCATCGAGTCCAACCTGTAACCCAACCCCAACCCATTGTCTAAACCATGACGCTAATTGCCTCATCCAGCCTACTCTTAAACACCTCCAGGGATGAAAGAGAAATCATTTGAAGATCACTAAATATGCAGAAATCAAATACAGGTCTGGAGATCCTCACACTGAAAACTAGTGTCTGCGTATGCATTAGCCAGAAAAATCTTGTATAACTCTTTATCCCACTGGATTTTTTTCTTTCCAGATAGGGACTATAGGGTGATTCAAATACCATTCCCTTTTGGTAAAATTCTTTGTATTGCCATAAACCAGGTTTTTTTATTCTATTCTAGATTCCTTTTTCGTAACCAGGTGAGTCACTAGATCATAAAAGGAGTTTAGGTTGGTCAGGCATGACCTGCCTCTCCTGAGGCATAGTTATTTTGCAGTTGCTGCGTAATAGCACACAAGACCATCCGTTCCATGATTTTGGCCAGGATGGAGGTCAGGCTGACAGGTCTGTAATTACTCGAATCATCATTCCTGCCCTTCTTGTGGATGGGTGTCACATTAGCCAATTTCCAGTCTTGTGGTACATCACCAGTAAGCCAGGACTGTTGGTAAATTATGGAGACTGGCTTGGCGAGTTCATCTGCTAGTTCTTTCATCACCCTCGGATGGATCCCTTCTGGTCCCATAGACTTATAAGGATCCAAGCCACTCAGCAAGTCTCTGACTACCTCCTCCTGGATTACAAGGGGCTCATATTGCACCTCGACTCCTTTCATCAGCCCACTAGTCCAGTTGTCCTGCAGGCANTAGGCTCACTCACCTGCTGCACCAAGAAACAGTCATCAACTATCTCTAGGAACCTACTGGACTGTCTCCTCTCTGCTGTGTTAAGTTCCCAGCAGATACGAGGCAGATTCAAGTCTCCTGTAAGAACTAGGGCAGCTGATCTTGAGGCTGTCTCTAGTTGCTTAAAGAGCAATAGGTCTGCCTATTCCTGGCCTATCTGGCGGTCTGTAACATACCCCGAGCAGAATTTCAAGCTTTATTGGGAATCCCTCTTGCCTTGACCCATAGGCTCTCTACTTGATCATCCTTGATGTCAAGTTCTATGGTATCTAGGGTTGCTTTAATATACAGGGCCACCCCCCCATCCCTGCGTGCTCTCCTATCTCTTCTAAAGAATGTTCTCTTCATACTTTGTTAACACTGCCTCAACCTGTTTATAATTTTATCAGGGGTTTCTATTGTGCCTTCCATCTTTTCAGTCTCAGGCATATATGGCAGCCTAAATGTTATGGGCTATCAGAAACTATAGGGTAACGGTCAACCTCCAGAACGGTCGGGGGGTCAGGTCTATGCAAATCCAGCAAGTCATGGAATCCGGTAAGAAAGTGAAATCATGAATATTCAATTAGGCCCCACCCATAGCCACACTCCCTTCAGCAATGAGCTCTAGAGGACATTTCCGGGACTGTCCACCGCCCTATGCCACCTCAGGAGACCTATGGGAATGCCTTCCTGGATGGGAAGCCGTCTTTAAACTAAACTCAAATGAGATCAGACATGGTGAACTTGCCGAGGCGCACTGAGAAAACACTGGTTTGTTTCAGTTTCCTGGGTGTTGCTCAATATGGCTGTGCTCCGCTGAGGTGGGCGGGTGGCTGCTGCTTTTGGAAGTGGGGTGCAGGCAGGGGCAGGGGCTAGGGCTGGGGCCAGGGTTGGAGTCTGGGCAGGGGTGAGCAGGGCCCCTAGGCTCTGCTGGGCCCTGGCCACGGAACCCGCCTGACTGTGGGCACAGGGAAGGAGGGACATTGCAACTGCACTTCCTGAGCCTCCACCAGAAAACGGGTCCTTCAGCTTTTGCCAGGGCGGGAGGAAGCCCTCAGGGAATGACCATGTGTGCCGAGAACTGTGGGATGTTTCCCCCTTCCAGTCCCGGGAAAGAGTGGAAAGCTAAGTCCCAAAAATTGTTTCAGATCAGTGCAATGGCGTGCCCAGTAACAGGCAACAGGCAGTTCTGTAGCCAGCCCTTGGCATTTTAGGGGCGCATGTTTTTATTTCTTTTAAGGTTTTTCAGCCTGCAAACCCGGCTACCACTTGCAGGCCAGTGTTGCATACTGGGGACAGGGCAGTGCTGCTGGGTTGGGAGTGTGGGTGCTGCCTGGTGGGTGCGGGAGGCACCCACTGATCCAGCCACAAAGGGTGTTGCAGGTGGATCTCTGGGGGCCGCTGGGGTAAGGGAGAACATGCCTCCCGCTCCCACTCTCACACAGACACACACAATACCGGCACCCTCCTGCAGCCTGGCAGAAAACAATGCCAACCATGCAAACACCCCGAGGACCCCTGTTGCCTTCACGGCGTCCACCCATAACCACTCCAGCAGCTTCCCTGGCTCCAGGGTGATGGGGGCAGTTCTCCTTCCCCTTAAATAATGTAAATGGAGGTCATGAGGGGACTGTGAGGGGCAGGGGCACTGGGCTTGGCTCCCACCTGCCCCGGCTCAGCATGGTGTGGGTGCCTGCCTGCCCCGGCTTGCTGCAGGCAACCGCCCCGGCTCAGTATGGGTACCCGCCCTGGCTCAGTGTGGCGCAGCTGGGCATCAGCCCACCAGCCCCCAGGGGATGGGGGAAGGTGCCTCCTTATCTCACGCACAGACATACACAATAGCAGCCCCATCTCCCCATATTGCAGCCCAACAGAGGACAATTCCAGACGTGCAAACCCACACATTTACACTAAATGTATCTTGGCTGCACCACGGTGGGTCCCAGGTGGAGCCAATTTAGATATTAATGAGCAGACTGGGTTTGCAGTATGTTCTGCACACATGCGAGGTCCCACAACTCGCTGGAAAATCAACCGCAAGTACTGGGATCAGCAAACTGCAGACCGCGAATATGCGGGGGATCACTGTATTTACACGAACATAAAAGGGAACAAAGCATTTTTTGTATCTGTTCAGGCCTGTATTATCCTATGCCAGGACTGAAAGTGATGAATTCTACCTTGTAAAATCCAAATGAACTTCCAGTTGTGAAAAACAGTAACTGAAAATGCAACTATTAGGAAATTGAAATAGATCAGTGTTGCAAACCTTTCCATTCCACCGTGAAAGATGTTATTTTCTTCTGTTTGATAAATACATTAAAAGAAGAGTTTGGTGTTTATTTTTCCTTTAGGACTATATCACTTTTGTTTCTTGTGTATTTCTAAGAGCAACAAGACATTTGATGAGAATGGAGTTGTATTTTTGTAGAACTTCTAACAGCCACAGCTCCTTCAAAACATTTGACAAACCAGTTCAAGGTATGAATCAGGGCACAGATGCAGAAGTGGTTGAACTGGCAAATACCTCAGTAACTCAGTCATCATATTCATATGATTGTTTGTGTGTACCGAAATGGTATACTAGTTAAAAACATTTTGCTTTGGTGAATAAGGAATTCACTGCATGTATGTGGATCTTGCTTCTGCTGGGGCAGATGTGGTGTGTGGAGGAATGACACAAAAACTTTCTCTGAGACAGAGGGACACAGTGTTTAGGAAATTAAACTTGGTTATAGAAAACTATCTAGCCAATCTGGGTAAAACACTGGACATTGAGAATTTTTGTAACTTTTATCTCTTTTTTCTCCTGATGATGTCTGGCTTTGATTTCTCATCATAAAATTGTCACAGAAATTATATCAGAGCTTGACTGAATCAGATTTTTTTCTGCACCATTTTATTTGCTTACACTACACAAGTTAATGTTTTGGCTGATTTGATCACTGGTAAGATGGAAGACAGGTTGGTGTTGAAAAAATACAGAATGGAGATAAAAGAAATTAAAATAATACAACTTCATGTTGTGGCAGAAATGGAATTGGAAGAGATAGGAGACTTCATGAGCCTTTCTTGATAAAGTCATGGAAATGAACTTTAATTACCTACCCACTTCTACTTTTGCTAAAACACAGATTTTCTCTTTGTTCTAGCAGACGGAATTTTGATCAGTCTATTCAGCCAATCCTCACTTGTTTTCTAAATGGGCTTGGGTTGTTTTTTTTTTTAAATGTCTGGGAGATACATCACCCCAAATAAGTGGACTTTAAAGGTCAAGAGAGCTCTTATCCTTTTAGTTCATTTCATGAGAGCTCTGAGCAGCAGGCACAGCAATCTCAGCATGGACTCAACGATATTTCCTCACAATGTAGCCAGAAACTGCATGCCTGCAGGGTAAAACAAAATTACCAGTGTTCCCCCATGAATGTCCTACACCTTGAGAGGCCATAGCCAGCTACAGAGCAGTTAGCTGCATGGCTGAGCACTAGCAGTAAATGCTTACTTCAATTGTGGCAACTGCCACTCAGAAGGGATGCATTTAATCTTGAAGGAAAGATATCTCAAGACATCTCCCCTAAGTGACACAAAGTCTCTGGATGTAGAAAGGAGTGATGAAGGGTTCTCTGTGTAGACAGTTTCTCTCTGACTGCAGGGTAGGTTGAGAAAAATTGGTATAGCTGCTAATAAATCAGTTTTAATATTAATCTCATCCCCATGTCCAATGAAAACTGCTAACGGACAAACATGGAAAAAAAAGGTTAAACCAAACAACATAGGAGAATATTGATGATAACATGATAACACTTTTCTCATATTGCCTATTATTATTTATGGTAATGGACAAATGTTTGCAGATTTAATTAGAAACTATTTTGATTAAGCCATGAAATACTGCTGAGGAGAATTCAGAATTCAAAATCTATGGAAATCTCCTTTGGGGCTAACACTTCTAAGACAGATGGCCTAAGGGAAAATGAGAGTGAGTGAATTGCTGCTTCCTATGGGCCCCAGTGAAGAATTCTGGTCACCATCAACCTACTTGCTTGATCCAGTCAGAACATAATGTTAATTGTTATTAAGCATCCTGAGAAAATAGCAACAAAACTGAAGATAAGCAGCAATTAAGTGTGAGTGCAATGAGTACTGTTTTTTAACAGTACCAAAGGGTCTAGGGTTCACGATAAGGATTTAGGCTGCAAATTCATCCAGACAATTTTGAAAACTGCAAGAATTGTTACAGCACTACATAAAATAGATTTTTAAAGTCTTTCCTACTGTCAGCTACTCTGTGAATTTTAAAAGTATAACCTGAAGGTGTAATAAATACTGTGCAACCTGATCTGAAGAGAACTTTAGGTAATGTACTGTAAGTGCTTACACACACACACATGCATGCACAAACACATGATTCTTTCTAAATATATTGGCCTATTTACTGTGGTAGTTACCTGTTTAAGACTTGCAGTTATATTAAGTAAAATAGTGTGCCTGGGCTAATACATTTTCAGAGGGCCTATTTGTTTTACTGAAGAATTTATTGCAGCAGTAATAACTGTCAGAGTGAAAGCGTGGTTAAAGTGCTAGAGACAGGACCAACTGCAAAGGGTATCTATCAAACTATCGACTTCCTGCCAGCAGTGTTGTGAACTCTTTTGTCATAAACTCAAGCACCCAGAGTTGAAACCTCGATCAATGAAAGGGGAATCCGGTATCCAGCTCTTTTAGAGAGGGCATCTCTTCTGTTTGACCCATTAGGACACAAATAACAGTTTTTATACAGTGTAGGTTTGATTTACAACAAGCCTTCAGGTTACCTAGTGACATTTATA
This sequence comes from Pitta sordida, assembly GCA_013390025.1. Taxonomy (NCBI): domain Eukaryota; kingdom Metazoa; phylum Chordata; class Aves; order Passeriformes; family Pittidae; genus Pitta; species Pitta sordida. The sequence goes on along the minus strand of WEKX01005327.1, from coordinate 45,251 downwards.
TTTTAAACAAAGTGAACAGCATTTAACATCTGAAAGAGTTAAATACAGATCTCCCAGATGCCTTCTAATAAAAAGTTTTAGTCTTGTAACCGGCAAATAGAATTTCATTATATTGTTCAGTTATTTGCCTTGTGGAATTTCATTTCTTTTTCTTTTTTCAGCTTGTTTTCATTTCACTTTTAGCATTCTTGTGTCATGGAGAGTATGGCCTTATGTGAAAATGTTTCTGAATGTTGTTCCCTCAAAATTCCCAGTATGCTTGGCACTATGCCTCTGTCATATACAGGCATAATTCCCCTATTAAAACTCCAAAGCCTGTCTGTCTCTCAGAGCTTCTCTTTCACCTGTGGGTAGAAACTTGTTTAAAAATTCTACAATATTATGATTTATTTATAAATTTATAAATACAGCATAATAAAAACTTTCTGAATAATTCACATTTCTAATCTATTTCTAAAATCACTTTATGATGTAGCAGCAATGTGGATACAAGTTTGGACACACAGGACATTTCAAACTTGAGATACGTATATGTATATCATAGAGTCATAGAACAATAGAATGTTTTAGGTTGGAAGGGACCTTTAAGGGTCACTTAATGCAACTCCCCACCCCCACCCTCCACCATTTATTTCTCCTGCATCTTTCACTAGATCTGATTGTATATATAGTCCATGCTTATAAGTATTTTAATTATAACCTTTTGTGACTAAATGCCATGTGTTTTAAAGTAGTGTGAGAAACATAGAAGGACCATGTTTTGGTTTGTTTATATCTAGGGCTTCACAGCATTTGTTTTCTTAAAAATATGGACCTCAGAAGGACTGAAATTCAGCTCTGATTCAGTTTAAAGATGTACTGCCAGCTGGAGATGCTGGGCTCAGGATGGGTCACACTTCGCTTGCCTCTGCAGAGTTCTACCGGGGATTTAATTCTCAGATCTATGCATCTGGTTATTGAATATGCGAATCTTCCTAGATGTCTTTTCCTCACTTTTGTTGAGCTCTGACTGACCTGATGGGGTTGTTTAAGTTGTGGATATATGCTTTTTTTCATGTTCTGGTGAGTGCCCTACATCTGTCTGTCTCATGACTGGAAGTCTGTCCCTGTACTGTTGCACAGGGTTAGACTGTGTGCTTCTCAGTGTAGCAGTGTGAATGTTCAAGCCAGTGTTTTCATGCTACTTTGTCCACATTAGTAACTCTTAGCATGATTTTGATTTACATGATGAAGTTTGAATATAATTGTTTTTCTCATTTTGGAGCTCCAGTAAAAGTGAGGAGAAACATAAGCTTGGTTTGCCAGAGCTGGCTGCAGTCTATTTACTTTTTGGAGGCTAGAAGGAGGTGCTCATTTGAATTATGCTTTTCATATGTGCTTCCTATTTTTACAAGGGAAACTTTCATTGAAATCTGCGGTGCTCTTAGCTTTACCATTACAGTATCATTTCAATATGTTTTGCTTCCGTTCAAACTCTAATAAATGCCTTCCATTCTTCCACCAACAAGAAAACTGTCCTAGGTAGATTGTTGTTGTGCGTGGCACAACAGTTAGAGGAATCATAGAACCACAGAATCACAGAATATTCTGAGTTGGAAGGGACACACAAAGACCATTGAGCCAAAATTCAAAACAAATGCCCATACAGAGATTGAACCCACAACCCCAGAGTCATGGACAACATGCTCTGTCTTTCTGAGCCAATCTCAAGGTCATGTTATCAGTTTTTTAAATTATTATTATATAATCAAATTTTCTGACCCATTGTCCCATTATCTAGACGATGTCAATGAATTCCTCATCCAGTCTTAAGCACCACCAGGGATGGCGATTCCACCATGTCCCTGGGCAGACCATTCCAATTAGAGATCACTCTCTGCGAAAAAACTCTTCCTAACATCCAGTCTAAACTTGTTCTGGTGCTGGCAGCCTGAGAGAAGAGATTTACACCCACTCAACTACAACATCCCTTCAAGAAGTTGTAAACAGCAATGAGGTCACTTCTGAGCCTCCTCTTCTCCAGGCTGAACAACCCCAGCTCCTGCAGTCGCTCCCCATAGGGTTTCTTCTCCAGCCCTTTCACCATCCTTGTTGCCCTTCTCTGGACCCTCTCAAGCAGTTCAACATCTTTCTTAAACTGGGGAGACCAGAACTGGACACAGTACTCAAAATGTGGTCTGACAAGTGCCGAGTATAAGGGAAGAATAACTTTCATAGTCCTACTGACCACACTGTTCCTGATACACGCCAGGGTACCATTGGCCCTCAGCCACCTGGGCACACTGGGAGGAACTTCTCTCCTGCTTTAGAAACAGAAATTTTTCCTCATAAGATGACTTTTTGTGTGTCATTTATATGAAACAAGGTGATGTATTGCAACACAGAAATTAAATATTTAGTGCATTCTAGATATCACACGAAATAAAATCCAGTTTCATCTTTGTATAAAGCCTTTTTCTTGCATGCCATAGTGATTTTTTATTTTTAGGTTATTTTATTTATAAAAATATGTCTCCATACACTGATGTTTTTGGAATTTAGATGCATATTTCACCTATGTGCTATGTGATGCCCTAACATGACTTGATTGATGGGAGGCTTGGATGGATGGAGCGTGGTGCCCGTGGACCCACGTGTGTGGGTCTGATCCCTGGGTGGGCATTCGCTTGGGAGTTGGACTAGATGATCCTGTGGGTGCCTTCCAACTCAGAATAACCTGTGAAGCTTTATGTTCTCTCTTTTAGAAGAATAAGGGTTTTTGTTTGAACTGGGGAAACTGGTTCCTACTTTCATTTCAGTATTTTTGCACAAAATAACATTTGCAATTTTATCAACAGATCTTGAATTGTGCTACTATGCTTTAGGCCAGTTTATCTGGTGCAGTCTAAATCTGATTTGCTTGTACTCATTTATGGTCATCATCTCGGAGTACTCCATAAGATCCAACCCAGTGCTTCTTGGATTACACATGGAAAATGACATGCTCTTCCAAAGTTAGGCTCTGCAATAACTATTGTCATAATGAATATGAGAAAAGTTTCCTCCTTTTTGTGTTAAAGTGTTCTATCTGAAACACAAATCAAAAATATTTTTTGTATAAATATTAACTTTTCAGTGAATTGTTACCTTGATATGTGTAGGAAAATTTGAGTCAGTCATAGGATTTCTCATTGAAAAGCAGGCAGTATGAATTCCTGCTCTGAGAAGAAGCGAAAAGGAATACATTATGGGGAGTCTTTCATGATTATGTTATCACAGCTCATATCCTCATAAGCCACAATTGGATGCTCCTTCCAACAAAGGCATATTTCTCTTAACTGTTGCTGATGATATGGTTGAAATGTTTTATTCAGTCAAAAGTAAACATCTCACCATCTCTGAACAATACCTTTTCAGGCCCCCATACCATTAGCACAGTATTTTTGTTTTAATTAGAATGAGTGATATGCTGCTAGCAAGCATACATATCATGTTTCTTTCTGTAGACTTGAGGCTTTTATGGTTTGGCTTTTAAATTTACTCTGTTTACAATCAATAAAGTGTGCTATGGGCTCAATAAGACCAAAATTAACTTAACACAATTAGGTATAATTCAAACTTTCTGGAAAGCTGGTCCTTTATTTGCTGTTTTCACTAAATCACTAGAAAGCAACTACAAGGCAGGGCAAAATCAGATCAGACCATTTAAATGTAAGTGACGCTGGTTTCCCCACCACCTCAGCACCATTTCTGTTTATCTCCTAAATTGAAAAATAATGAAAAAAAGATACCTCTTCTCAGTTTGTGCTATGTAAAGATCTTTACTGGGTGTGCTGGGAGGTTGAGGAGCAGATTAATCAGTCTGCTGGATGAGCACATAGCAGATTTCCAGGTATTTTGTCTTTGGCAGTCTCTATGGGCAGTCTATCATTCCCTGATGGAGAACTGGGCTGCCAAGTGGGGTGCCACCAAGGCATGTAGCTCTGCCCTAGAGTGATGTACCCCAACAAACCAGGAATAGGTAGAGAAACTACAACTCAAACCACAAGAAATTCTAAGTAAGAGCTGTGGTTTGTCTAGACCTGATCTGAAGTTGGACAAGCTTCTGTACTGTTTGCTTGCATTAACAAATCTCGAAAAATTGACTTTCCTCTTTCTTTAACTAAATGTTTTCATTGCCTTGGTCAGCACTGACAAACTGTGCTGAGAATTGAGTGATAAAGTAAACAGCATGAGTGATGTTTATTGCTATTCTCAAATAATGATAGCAATTTTTAAAATGATTTTTCACCTAAATGGTGTTTCTCTAAAATCATGTAGGAGTTCAGGCTAATATTAAGACCTAAATTGATGTCAGGGGAGTTGTGATTTGGAAGAGAGATCATATATTTTATTTCTAAACCCACATTTTACTGTAACTCAGAGTATTGTCATTGTTGACATTCACCCACACTGAATTTTGCAGATGCTTAACAAGTCTTTTTTAACTAATGACTTCACAATTGAAAGGAAATATGCAAATAAGACACAGTCACAATAAACATTACAGATAAAAGATAATTAAATTACATTTAAACACGTGTGAGTTTTTTTTGTAAACTCTTCAATTATATAAATAGAAAGCAAAGTTTATTAAGCAGTTAAAGAATCATACTTCCTTCTGGTATTTCTGGTCACTGTATCCAGAATTTTTTATTGCTACAGAGTTTCAGCTGACACAAATTGAGAAAATATGCATAGATAGAGTGTTTTGGATGCTAAATTAAATGGTGACATGTTAGAAAGCAGTGTATATATTTCCAGCCTGAAGCTCCCAGAATTGCTGTACAAAATTCCACATTAATATCTTACTCAGTTTCTCTGATTATATCCTTTATATCAGTGAATGTCATGGCTGCCAGGTAAAATAAAACCATCCTATGTGTCCTCTTAGAATTATGCCAAACCTAATAATGTGTGAGAGTTGGCCTGCATTTCTGTGGAGCCGGGGATGCCAACCCATCCTCGCAGACTAATGTGTAATCAATACATCTTTCACCGGTGACCAGAGCCCTAGTCAAGCATGCAGAGACGCCAGTCAATAAATCATAGCCCGGGGTCACTGCCACGGCGGCTCGGCGCCCCCGGGTTGCTCAGCTTCGCCTCGGACCTGACCGTGGCTCTTTGGATGGGTCGGCAAGAGGTCGAGTTTATGCCCAGCGGGGTATTGGCCTCTCAAACGCTGTTTGCTGTTTCTGACACTGGCCATTAATTCTCCTCTGTTGCCATGTTTAACCCTTCCCTGTTCTGTTTTGACACTAATGTTCCTCTGCCTCATTTTAGCTTTTTTTCAGTCAAGAGAAAATGGGAAACAGTTCTTGTGATGTTATCAGTTCCTAAAGTCAGGAGGGGCTACTGTGAAAATGATATTTGGGGTATTTATTCTGACACCCGAAATGTTCCCAATCAGTGAACTTGATGTCTTCAAGCTGAAGTGTCTATCCCCAGGCCTAATCTTCTTACCTTTTGTAAACATAATCAGAGGTCATCAGATAATTTCTACAATGGAAATTGCTTAATAAATAAAAGACCTGTTGTGTCACACAAATAAATATGCATTAGGTAGATAGAGAATATGTACTAGATAGGCAGATTCGTGTAAATTTTACTGTATAAAAGACACAACTTTTTATCCTATGTTGTACTTGATTTACAGAAACCTCCATCTTGCACCCTGTGCAGAATAAACAATGTCTTCCATCTAAACTAGACTCTATCTGTGTTTAGAGAGCTCCTAAAATTGGCAACAAGCTCACCCCACAGGATGTCAGGAGTGATGTTTGCATACAAGTCTGACATGCTTTTATAGGTACAGGCTTGGAAAATAAAGAGCAATATCAAAGGTCCCTCAGGATAACTCAATTTTTTGGTCTTCCTCTCCAATAGCTTAAATAAATAGAGGACCTTAAAATCTCAAGGATTCCTGTAAAACTCACAGAGAATAAAATATAGCATCATGAAGCATTCCTGCACTACTCTTATTATCCTCAAGTGAGCAGGAATTACTTATCAAAATCACTGGTAAGCCTTGGTCTCATGAGATATGAAAAATTTGAAACCTCATTTGTGGACCATAAAGTTCTGTATAAGCTCCAATATGCAGTAGATATTTGACCTGCTGAGTACACTGCCACAGGAGGTAACCAAGTAGAAAAATTTGACTTAAGTAAAAAGGGCCAGATACTTTTATGATCACTAATAAGATTTTTATAGCTATGAAAGCCAAGATAATAAGGATAATCAAATCATACATTTTAGGAGATAAGCTGATTATAGTACCAGTAATGGTCAGGAAATAATTTTACCTTATGTCACCAGGAAAGACAAAGTGCACATTGACTAAAATTATGTTTTAAGAGAACTCTGGTCTCCCCAGTTTAAGAAGGATGTTGATCTGCTTGAGAGAGTCCAGAGAAGGGTGACAAGAATGGTGAAAGGGCTGGAGAACAAGCCATATAGGGAGTGACTGCAGGAACTAGGGTTGTTCAGCCTGGAGGAGACTCAGAGGTGACCTTATTGCTGTTTACAACTACCTGAAGGGAGGCTGCAGTCACGTGGGTGTGAATCTCTTCTCTCGCGCTGATGACACCAGAACAAGAGGACGTAGCCCTAAACTGCACCAAGGGAGGTTTAGGCTGGATGTTAGGAAGAATTTTTTCACAGAGAGAGTGATCTCTAATTGGAATGGTCTGCCCAGGGAGGTGGTGGAGTCACCATCCCTGGAGGCATTTAAGAGAAGACTCAGTGAGAAGCTCAGCAACATGCTCTAGGTGATGGAAGGCTTGGATGGATGGAGCGTGGTGCCCGTGGGTCCATGCTTGTGGGCCTGCTCCCTGGGTGGGCGTTAACTTGGGAGTTCCTTCCAACTCAGAATAACCTGTGAACTTAATCATCTTAAAGTTGGGCACTGACAGCTGTAGTACAATAGACTAGGTGGGGCTGAAGGCTCCTTTTATTATTTTCTGCATTCTGGTATCCAAAAAATGCCCTTATGTCTTATACTTGTGAATCATCACCTCTCTGCTCACCTTGTCGCAGTAACACAAGGCATGACACCTAATTCACTTTTATTCCCTCCAGTTGTCTCTGTGCATCATAGCTCCCAATCTGATAACATTACTGGTTTTTTATTCTCATTAACCAAAACTGTGCTCTTAATCTTACTGTTTCTTGTGTAGAAGTTAAATATGGTCACATTGCAAACCTTCAAGTGATTCTTTACCTTCATTTTTCATATCCCTCACATGATCCTGTTTGCTGTAGACAGGAGCGACACCAGAGGTTCATCAGAGCCCACAGGACCCACACAGGAGAAGAATCGTCACAGCTTCAGGTCATTTAAGTGATGTATCCTGCATCTGCCTTGGAAAACTCACTGACCTCCCCAAGGAATGACCTGGTTTTGCAGGGCTCCTTGCTCAGCCCGTTATCGAGCAGAACAACAAAGCAACACTTACATGAAAACATAGCATGAGTGGCTATGGAAAGTATTAACCTGGAGCACCATCTTTCAACAAGAATAATAATGATCTTTTTTGTTAGTGTTCAAGTCTTGAAAGAAATATTTGCGCTGTTAATTCATATATGCAAATGACTTTTGAGAGAAATGCTGCAGTTAGCAGCCAGTGTTTGTTCTTTTCCTTAATATTTCTAATTAGAAAATATTTGCAGAAAAAGCTTCTAGGAAACTGTGTGTGGATAGACAAACTGAGGTTTCAGGACTATTGTGTGCTTTCTGTAAATTCTAGAAAAGATGTGGATATATAAATTGAGTTATAAAGTGTTGCTTTAGCAGTGAAAAGTTAGGTATCTTCTGATCCCTTCCCCATGTCAGTGAAGAGCCCATGTAAACCTCAAAATATTTTTTGTTTAACCAGTCTCTGCAGGTACCACCTTACAGTAGGACAAATTGCACCTTTTTCACCAGTTTCAGAGAAGCCTGAACATAAAGAGAAGCCAATCATACTAAACTCTTAGCACTACAGATTTAAAGTTATGTGACAGAAATCAATATCAGCATGTACACTCCTTTTCAGGAGTCCTGCTTCTTGTCTGTGTTTTAAAGCACTCAGAATGACTTTAGAAGTAAAAAGTATAAAGGAGACTGCAAGAAGAAGCCATTCTCTAGAAGTTACCCTCACAGTGAAGGTAGGTTGTTGCTAAAAAGCCCACAAACAAACAAATAACACCCAGCAAGAATTTGCATTGAAAACTAAATCAGACAAAGACATTCAAGTAATGACAGAAAAGCTGTTGATGAAATGAAAGTTTCATCAGGAAGAACAGAATTGGCTGGCCTGACACCTTAAGATGAATGAGAGTGATGTGATATCTTCACCTTTGCAGTGCATTTGAATTTATTTGTGGGAAGCAAATATTAAGTTACATAGGATAGTAAATTTTTTTCTGTGAATCCTAATAGTAGGTTCAGAACTATTTGTCCCCACTCTGTCTTCCTTCCATTCAGCTCCTTTCTCAACAAAGTCATTAGAAAATAAGAGATCTCATCTTTAAAAGATTTGGTGAATCTGTGTCCAAGTGCACAATATCTACCGTAGTATTGAAAAAATTTCTTATGCTCAGATGGTGTAACTGAAGCCATGTTTATAAAAAGCAGAAGTATGAATTTGTACATTGGGTATCTGAAGACAAAATTATTCACAAATGCTTGGCACTGATGCCAGTGATGGCTTTTGTCAGGCATGGGAAAAGAGCTGTAAAAGAGTGTGTTTAGGAAAGAAGTGATGACTTTGATACTTGCAGAAAAAAATGGTCTGTTGAGGGATATTTCTACACTGATTCCAAAATAACAATGAGAGTGACTGAATAAATGAAGGAATAGAAATAGCAGGTTCCATTTGTCTTCAGTGCTCTGATATGACCTAACACTCATTGCTTGAAATAAACTAAGCTGCTCAGTGGCAGCTGGACATATCTGATAGTTCAATTTGCTTATCACCTTTAGATTCTTAAAATACCACTATATTTTGCCTGGATTTCCTCCATACAGTAATACCTCACTATTTCACTCTTTGAATTTTGTGTCCTCACTCCTTAGCAGGTTTTCTCCTGGGATGTATCCGTGGTGGCACTCCTGTCGGTCCAAGTGAGATGTCAGGCCAGAGCTGAGCGTATGGGGTGTCAAGTGGGCTGCATTTATATATACAGTATATCCCCACTGCAATGTGACTTCTCCATTATGACCCCGTGGATTCGAGAGGAAAATTTCTCACAATTCAGTTTCAGGGATCTGCAAGGTTTCCTGGCCGATGCATGGGCAGCACCCCTGCTTCACCAATGGGTGGTGCCAGCGCTCCCTGTGGGGAGGGAGTGCGGTTTCTCCAGCTCACTGTGGCTTTTATGCCCTGCGGCACCGTGCTCTGGTCCCTTACCCGGTCATATGTGTCTCCATGCCCAGCTCCTACAATGGAAAAGTCACACTGCAATATGCCCCAGGTGGCTGCTGAGACCCAGCACAGCACCGCCACAAGACATGCCATTCCTTGTTACTCAGATCCCTGGCAAAGCCTGGGCAGTGCTACCTCTCCCAAGACTGGTGGATGTTAAAGGGAAACAAACTCCAATATTGACGCCCCCCCTCCCCCCGCTGCCATAAGCAGCACAAGGTGTGGCAGTGTTGCAAAGTTAGGGTTTCCCAGGCTCCAAGAATGCTGATCAGAGCCTGAGTACACCACTTCCCCACCACGGAGGCAGGGCGAGCATGCACGGTGGCAGCAGCCAGGTGGCGGTTGCAGAAGCAGCTGAGATGTTGCGAACCCTGCAGCTGTGCCGCTCCGGCAGCCCCAGCAGGTCAGGATGAGGTGGGGCTGGCACAGCGTGGGGCCGGCCACTGGGGACAGGGAGTGGGGGAGGAGCGGTGCAAGGTTTGTGCTGCTGGCGGGGTAGTGCAAGCACACGCGGTCACAGCAGTCTGGCCTCGGCTGCAGATGCGGAAGTCTAGGGATTCTCGGGGGGTCTCCCGAGGCAAACAGGGCACAGAAACACTTCCCTTTCCTCCCCTGTGCTTCTAGAGCCCGTGGGGAGGACTCAAAGAGGCTTCCCAGAGCTCCTTATTGGTTGGGGGTGGAACATAGGCATGGTCTGCATGCATATTAATGACCTGCAGGTATTTGCGAATTTGACATTTCGTGAGACCTCTGACATGACCCATTTCTCACAAATGAGGCGGTATAACTGTATATAAATTCTGTTTAGCTGTTTTCACATTTTGCAAGGAGTTCTAGGAACCAAATGTCCGCAATATTCGAGGTATTACTGTATTTCTTGACACTTATAAAATCTAGCTCTACGGAATCAGAGTGCCTTACAATAATAATATATGATCATTGCTTCATTTATTTTTTTTTCCTGTCAAGTTAAATGTCATTAATAATATGATAATAAATGTACTAGAACTCAGAAATGGTTAAGATTTCTATAATATATAACAAATTCCAATGCTTTAAAATGAATTTATGTTAGTATGATTCCACAGATGCAAATTAATTAATCTTAATTGTATGAAATTTGTTGGTGGGTTTGAAAAAGTGGATTAAAATTGGAAGGAAAATTGGTACAAGAAGAAAAGAGGCATGAAATAAAAAAAATGCAGTGGGAGAAATCAGGATAGGAACAAAAAAAATGTGCTTATCTTAGACTTGAGTTCACCAGTGAGAAAGTGGGAGAAGTTCTAGAGAGAAGGTACATGCAAGAAGCTCCTAAAGCTATGTTAGAAGTCTGCTTGCCTGTAGGGCTAAGATAAAATAGGGTACAAAGGCTTGCGTGGAAATTGCTTTTTTTCTTTCTCTTTTTTTTTTCATACCTCCTCCCCAAAGGAAGGACACAGAAACACATATGCCTAGGAGGTCTGGAACTAATGTGGAGAGGACACCTGGCATAGCAGGGGCTGAGATAAAGAAGGGCCACAGAAACTGGAAAAGGGAGACAGAGAAATAGTGTAGTAAAGCACAGCTAGAAGTTAAATCATAATACATGGTAGAGATAGCTGTTTGAAAATGTAACCTGATAAACAACTGTAATGAGGGGAGCTAAAATGGATATGGGACTTATTCGTGATGACATTAGGGGCTGGAAAAAGTCTAGTGCAGCAAACACTGAAGTTCCTAGTGTAATTTTAAGGAAATAAATTTATGGAATAGATCTTGAAATAAAAATAATTTTGGTCAACACAGAGAGGTTAGAAGTGGCAGAACATTGCAATGCCATGGGTCCTTCATCAGGACACCTTTATTAAAATTGATCACAACAAAGTCAGCTTATATCTTAGAATATGGAGGTAGAACATCATGCAGAATATTCAAATTCCAGTAGAAGAGAGCTGTAATAGCAGAGATAGTAGTGGTAACAGAGGGAAAAAGCACAAGCAATATATGAAATGCAACGTTTGATTCTTGTTTTCTTATGTAGAAAAATGAGGGTTTAATCTCCTTATTGGAACATGGAATAGACTTGTGGACCAAATGTTTTAAGGTTAAAGAAGTAAGGTCGATATGACCTATTAATAAATGATTAAATGGTCAACATAGAGCAGTGAATAAAGACTGTAAGAAGATACTTTCATAACAGTTGATACAATAAATATATACCACACAAAAATTCTGAGTTCAAAGCACAACATATTCTAGTTAATCAGATAAGGCATACAGGCTACAAACAGTTTTGTATCCTGCAAATTGAGAAGTCATTTCAGATAATCTAGAAGACTGATTGTATTCAAAAAAATTAACAGGAAAAAAAAAGTATAGATCCAGACATAGTCAGAACTCCATAATAGAAGAACTGAGGAGAAGCAATACTATAGCAGTACTATCAGCAACCTTAATTAGAAAAGGTTACTGCTTGTCCATAATCCATTCAAATACATCTCTGCAAAGTAAAGAAGGCTGGCAGAGAATTGCCTTCACATCTAATACTTTTCAGTTCTAAATTTTGTTCATTCACACTCCTGGATGAGTAACGTGTTGCTAACCTCTCTTTTTCAACTTTGCAAATAAACAAACAAATTCCATAACCCCTAAATTTCTAAAACAATCCCCCACAAAGTAAAACAGAAAAGAACCCACAGTGGGAATATTAAAAAACCAGTACAAGATGGAAACTCTAACCTCCCAACACACCCAAACAAAACAGATTGAAATTTGTACATTAGCTACAGCCCCCTGAATTACAGAGTTAGATGAATTTGGATTTGTCATAGAGCAAATTTCTTGCTGTAAATTTCTCACTCTCACCAAAGAGCCGTGAGTTATAAATCATGCTGTTCCTCAATCCTTCAACTGAATGAGATGACTAGGTATAAGTTGCTTTTATAACTTTCCACAAGGATTTCAGTATCCTGTGATCTTTAAAAAAGCACAGAGTGGGTACAATGAAGTGAGTTAAATGAAAAGAGAAAGGATTAACAATGGATTTCATGTTTGTATTTAATTAGCTAGAGGCCATATAGGAATAGACTGAATATCAGCAGAGGGTTCTTGATTATCATCTCAGAAAAGACGGGCATTTTTATCTTGAAAGGATGTCCAGCATATCTGTAGTTTTGCAGCTATCATGACTGATCTATATCTTCTTTATCCAGGCTAATCAAGTACAGAAAGTTTATTAAGATAATAACACTGAAAGTTATCACCAGTTATGTTCTCTAATCTTGATATGGTTTTGCTGTGTACTGTGTTTCAAGAGGTCTGTCAGCCAACAAAGGCTAAAGTTTGAGGGGTATCATTTACGCGTCTACAGTGATGTTTTTGCTGAACAACAAGCAACTTAAAACCCAGTTTAAATTGATGGCAAAAGGTTATCGTCATGACAACTCCAACAGGTTAAACACAGGCTCTGAATACAGGGTAAAATGTGGAAATCTTCCTCCAGGACAAGTAGGTTGATGTGTCTCCTACTGACTTTATTTTCCTGCCACTGCCCACTAAACACCCTTCTACAAACATCGAAGATTCAGCTGGCAAAAATCAGTTGTCACAGTATTAGAATCTATGACAAATGATGTAGATGAAATGATAAACATAGCTGGTGGATGCAAGCCTAGGAGAGCTGACTATCAGGTATGTAAAAATGACATTTGCTTTCTAAACATTGTCAAAATAGTCCTTCTGGCTTTTATTTTTAAGAAATCTAGTTTTAAGATTAAAAAATATTCAATGGAAGATTTTAAATTTGGATTTAATTTTAAGCCCAAATATGTGATGAGAGATTTCCTCCATCCCTGTAGCATCATGACATTTTTTGCATAATCAAGAAGAATCAGTTGATTTCTGTTAGGTTTCGCATCAATGCAGCACTGAGTCAACAACTATGTTACTTCATGATTTCAGGTGGAGAGACGACAGTTTACAACAAGTGGAGGTGCTGGGTTTAGTTGCCTGAAAAAGTTTTTTTAAAAATATTTTATTTCCTGCTCCCCATCCCCCCAAAATATATTTTGCCTTAAAGAGGCATGAAATATCTATACAATCTTGATATCTATACAATCATCTACATGTGTGTAGAACAGTGCACATTCTACATCATTGTTGTGGCATTTCTCACCTGGCCTTGACAGGTCAGAAATTCTTGAGGAGAGTTGCTATGGTGCTTTTGAATGAAAGATCAATGCCTAAATAAAATATGTGTGCTGATTACACATCTCCGCATTCAATCAATGAGTCACTGAAATTCCATAACAAACTAAATATTGATGGCCAGTAAAAAAATGTGTACATTTACACATGAATGTTTTTTCTTTTCCTCTTTCTAATTTCATTCAGCCTTAATAAACATGAGGTTGTTACTGCCAGTTATACTACATGTAACCAGTCATTGTGCTGTAAAGTACTACTGTAGGTGTTATTGATCTTACCTTTCTTTTTAATTATTGATATGACCTGAGGTTTGGTTTGGTCAGTCTTGCAGGTCATTCTTCCACCTTAATAATGTGAAATGTTATTGTCAGGCTGAGGGAATCAGAGTGCCCATAGTTTAATGCTCTTTTACATGCCAATTATTCCCCAGACTGTAGAACAGCTGAAGTCAATTAAATATCAAATCTGTAGGTCATCTGTCTTTTTCTTGACCTCTTCGTGATTGAAACATAACAATGGAAATCTTAGGAAATCTTTCTTTCCTTTGAAAGAAATTGTGTTCTAAAATGTATAGATGGTGTCCCAGATAGCCAGGTGATTTTCTGCTAAAGACAAACTCTGGAGAAAAAGAAAATGCATAGTCCCATTGTTTGAGACCAATTTAATTTTAAAATGAACTTGATCAGAAATACTTAATCTAAGTAAGAGGAATTCTCAGTTTTGTCATGTGCTGGTTTTACAAGCAAATGGGTCAGTTTTTTCAATAAAAATTTGTCAGAGACAGTAAAATTTTGATCTGATTAGAACATGTCCAGTGAAGGCATAATGGTGTCCATGGTGCAATGAAGTTTAAAGTACCAATGTGTTAATGTGTTGGTACCATGGATAAAATACCACCACCACCAAGCTCCTTCCAGGAGCTGCTTGTTTCATAGAAAGTGCTCTGAGTAGTATGTAGTAAAATCCAAAGAGAAACCACATTAATAGGTTTTTCAAAGATTTTTTCAAGAACCTCAAACAACTATTATCGTGTGACTTAATGTCCTAAAAATATTTGAGATATGTAGCCCTTTAATTGTACTCCTGAAGAATTAAATAAGTCTCTGTCTCTTCGGAGAACTCATAGGAAGTGGCTTCAGCCAGAATGTATATTTAAAGATGTATATTTAAAGAAATATCTGGCCATTTGGTTTGTGATCATCTGCAATTCTCATATAGCTCTCCCCTTATATTGATGTTTTATATACATTTTTATTCTGTTTACTTTAAAAATCTGTATAAGAGGGAAATATATTTTGAGAAGAGATTTTAATTTATGTCATTGCAGGCTTATTCACCTTTCCATCAGAATATCCAAATCATGCTCTTTAGGAAGGCATTACAGCAAACAGTAATGCCTGAACCCTTACTCTAAGCCAATCATCATTTCCCAGTTTCTAATGTTTGTACCAGCTAGTGTTGCTATTAATTCCTGTAAAAGAGAAAGTTATACAGGCCCTGGAGACCATTTTGAGACTGAAGTAAAAGTTCAGTGCAGAATTTTGGTATCTGCTTAAACATTTCTTTTCAGTCAATGTGTCCTGGCAGGCAGAAAATTTCTGGCTAGCACACTTTATTGACGTTTGTCCCTTGAGCCCTAGTGGCCTAGGATTTGCCTATTTGAGAGATTTTCTCTCTTTAGCTGACAGAGCAGTGGGCAACAAATCACTCTGGGTGTGTTCCAAACCCCAGTAAACTCAATGGAGACATTTGTTGAAGGGAGGTTAGCAGGACAATCTTTAGTAATGATTTCTCCAGAGCTCTCTCTTACAGTTGGTTTACCATTGATCTGATTTTTTTAACCTTTGCATCAAGCTGAAAAACCCACTTCACTGTTTCCACTCTACTGAGAAAGGCTGAACTGAGACCTGGGAGGATGTTTCCTTTGTTTTCTTGACTGGTGAGTATTCACCTATTGTCAAAGGGACATTTTTTTTTTTTTTAATTTATATTTTGTGAAGGATGCAGCATAAGATAGTTGCTTATTGAGGGTTTTATAAATATAAATGGATAACCTCAATTATACTTGACTATAACAATCCCCTCTCCTACCTTCCTTGAGATATTTCTTTTTTGTGCTTTCTACTGCAAGAATAACTACTTGAAGCGAATGTGCTTTGTAATATTGCACTGGGACAGTATGGATTTTAAAAAAGTACCTTTTTTGTGCTATGTAAAAAAAATATCTTGGCTGATTATAACTTGTTAGCTTTGCTGCTGCTCCAGTTCTGTTTAGGAAAAAAATATGGCTTTATATTCCCTCCCACTGATTTTCAACTAAAACAGAACTTAGTTGCCTGCTGATCCTGCTGGCTTTTTTAAATGAAAAACTTATTCTTCTTAAACTACTGGAAAATTATGTTTAAAAATCAGCATAATTTCATTGCCTTTTATTTCTGTCTGTCATGAAAACTGCTAGGCTGCTTTCTGGAACAACCCAATGTAATTTAATGCACAAATTTAGTTATAGTTATGAATACACTGACTGAAAAATATTTCAATGATCCAGAGATATTAGTTACAGTAAAAATGGCTGTATGCATACATTGGGGGGAAAAAAGTCTATGTCTATAGGTGCCTCTATCTTCATAAAAATAATTGCATAAGATTGAGAGTTGGCAGGTTCCATAAAGAGGGATTCTGCCTAACCAGTGAACTGAAAGTTGTTCAGCCATTTAAATTGCAGAAGACATAGAAATTAATTCAGAATTATGACATCACATGCTTTTAAGATATGACATACTTTTAAGAATGGTAATGATAGTCAGGAGAACAGGGAATAAAGCACTTCACTTGAAAACTGAGAGAAAATGACAGTAGTTCTAACTTTAGGACAATCTGGTGGTTTTTCATAATTTTCCATGTCTCTTTAATAGAGAGGATTTACACTGGAAGAACCAACAATGGTGTCAAGTTGAAATCTTGCAGAGGTGAAACCGCAGATCTGTTCTGAACCACTGAGTTATGAAGATTTGGGGTGTTTTATAAAATTAGACTATTTTGGTGAATTTCTGACCATTCTATTTTCATTTCTTCCTCTTGGAGTGACTGAGTACAGATCCTTTTAAGTTTTAATACTTTGTTATAATAATTGTCCAGAAGAAAGAAGATAAACCTGTGAGAGGCTCTCTGTACGCAGATTCATCCAACTCAGTGTACCCTCTAACAAGTAGTTCAGAGTGCAAACACAGCAAGGGTTGCAAAACAAGAATAACCACGAAGGGCTTACATAAGCCAGAGAATTTCACTGGAAGAATTATTCTGCATCAAACTCTTATTTTTTAACCGAGTAGGAGGCAAGGGAAACACTGACTACTCTGATGGAAGAAGTTCATGTGATGGAAAATCTGCTACATCTCCCAGTTTCCAATGGTTAGTTACATTCACTGTTCAAACCATGTGCCTCTCTTTGGCTGAAAAGATCATAAACACTTGAAATGCACAGCTTGCATTGTTCAAATTAATCCAACTGACCTTCAACTGATTCTTAATGGAAAGTTCAAAGAAAATTATTACTCTATATTGCAGGTTTCCAGTTCCATGAGAAACCTTTTGACATCTCTCCCACCCTGCATATACTTTATTATAAGGGAGGTATCACACAGTTCTAAGTTTGGCACTGACAGGTTCACAGGTTATTCTGAGTTGGAAGGGACCCACAGGATCATCTAGTCCAACTCCCAAGCAAACACCCATCCAGGGATCAGGCCCACAAGCGTGGAACCACGGCCACCACTCTTCAGTCAGGGTCTGAATAAAAAATAGTTGGGAAGTAAATGGTGGACATATTTTTCTGTCTTTAGGTGATATAATTTTCTCACTAAATTCTTGTCTAGGGTGTGTCACTACCATTGCAGAACTTTGTCCCATGCATAAATTGAAAGAAAGCACTTCTATACCATTACTTTCTGACTAAAGGGTTTCAGTTTCCCAAGGTTTCTAGGAAAAAATTAGTTGCTGCTGGCTCACTCAGAACCTGAACATATATGCTGCAGTGAACTTATACTAACATATCTTAGTCATTTAGAGTCAGGTGACTGCTATAATAAATTAGATTGGTGATCCAGCGTTTTTGGCATCCCGTCTTTAACATTACCTGGGACTGGATGCTTCAGAAAAAAGAGTAAAGAATATCCTTAAAATCCATCTGTTGGCTAATTTGCACAGTCATTTTCTGCTAGTAACATGATATTCATGCTTAGAGTTGTGGGAAGTCTCTTCCACCAACCCAGACTTGATCTGTTTCTTCAGCAGCAGACTCTGAGCATTTCAAGGAAGTAGACACAGTCTTGTAAAGTTCACCCTGATGCTGCCTGTACTCCTCAGAGACTGTTTCTCACTCATTACTGCAAGTGGGCGAGTGCCTTTTTCAAGCCCTGTAAAACTGGAAAATCTAACAGATGGTAGATATGGCCTATATGCCTGAAGTCCCTTCATATCACTTGGTCGTGTTTCTAAAACTACTTTTCAATGTGCTTTCCCTTGGAAGTCTTTGGAATATTCCTGCTGGGTTGGATTAATACATTTTTCTTTCCCATTTTTTCCCCTCCAACTGCAATTCAAAAATATTTAGAGGCTTTTGTCATCATGCAAACACATATTTGTAGTAGATTTTGAGGGAGGAATAATTGCTCAGGCTAAGACCTGTATCTCCTGCAGCATACTTTAGGGAACTATAAATCACTTTCAGTGAGATCTCTGCTTGTATCAAACCTACTGCTTCCATTACTTCTCATGGACTATTACCATGTTGTTGTCTTGTTTTTCCTACTCATATTATGTGTTTCGAAGTAGTGGTTTATTGACAACAATCCAGACCACCTACTTACCAGTGATCATTAGAGGGGATTCTTTTGCATACATGGGTCAAAAAATTAGTGCCAAGGTATTCAGCATGTGTGGTATAAAAAAGCATCATGGAAAAGAGAGTTACACCTGTTTGACAAGAGTTTGTGTCTCAAACCAAGTGAATGCTCTGTCACATCTCTCTTACACTGCTAGTCATTGCACAACACATACACTAAGCCTAAGGAGAATTTATGAAGTTAGTTCCTCTCTACTCTACTCTCTCTCTAGTCATTATTTTTTGAGTGCATTCTATCAGTGCTCACCTGCATTTTAGTGCGATGTATTTTTTACTCATCATATGGAGTCTTTGTTATAAGCTGAATAGCACAAAGATGCTCCATTGAAAAGATCTTTAAATTTTTAATACGATGCTTTCCATAGTTAGCAAGGAAAAAGTTGATCTTTCTTGGGACTAGTAGGTCATGAAAGCTGGTTAGTGACATCATCTCTGTGCTTTCCTGCCAATTGTACAGATCCACAATGGTCCACAGTGTATGTAAATGTAACATTCAGATATTTTAGAACAGACTTTGAGTGATCATACAGGAGAAGAGGGAAGTACAAGTCGTGAATTTTAGCCCAGATTCTGTAACAAGTGGCAATACTAGCTAAACTGTAATATCAGGCCACCTTCCCTCATAGATACCTTCTGAACTCGGTTGTAATCACTGTTGACCTCAAAAGGGATGGTATTGGGTCCATCAGTGCTTGCAGTGCATGCTTGCAAATGTCAAGACAAAGACTTCAAGGATGATACTGGAAAAGATGGTTAGCAAACTCTGCCTACACTCTAAAAATAACCCAAGAGACTTTGAGGTGTGCCCAGTACAGCTCAGCCTTTGAGTCAGACATCTCAATATAAAGTACATAGTAGGAAAAAGCAAGCTGCAAATTTTTTACTGGAGCAAAGTTACAATCTATCTGGTGAGAAGTTTTTAATTATCTTCTTTGCATATGGTGAGACCTTTCAATACCAGTGTATGAGTGAACATGCAAGTTTTTGTGGCCACATAATGTTCCTCTGTTCCCTAGACTGGATTACCCAAATTTGGCTGAATTCCAAAACTTGGAACATAACTAGAAAGTAGTGTTAGCAACCAAATTCAAAATTAAGTGATCAGAATTCAATATTTTTAAAAAATAAATTAATAATTGAATTATAATAATACATTATACATTAAGGTTAAATTTTTAATAATAATTTTCCATT
Organism: Pitta sordida; assembly: GCA_013390025.1. Taxonomy (NCBI): domain Eukaryota; kingdom Metazoa; phylum Chordata; class Aves; order Passeriformes; family Pittidae; genus Pitta; species Pitta sordida. The sequence goes on along the minus strand of WEKX01005327.1, from coordinate 25,544 downwards.
AAAAAATAATAATTACCTAGTTAAAGTTGCTGTTGCTCTATCATGTTGTAAAGGTATTTGTTAACATTTGAGACAATACAAAGGAAGTTACCCCTTTAGATTGTGTATATGAGGGCTATTGGTGGGAAAACAGCTTTATGTCACACAAGGCGGGTCTTGGTATCTTCAGCCAAATGTGTCTCAAGTTCAAAGAGAAGAAGTGAAATTTTCCTGACCTATATATGGTCAGCTCAAAAATTTTTATAGGGAGTGTCTGTTTTATTTTCTCTCAAGGTAGACAGAAATAATATTCTTGTTACAGATAATAAATTCCCATCACAACAGTTCAGGAATCTTTATGAATATTTCTATTGCAAATTGTGGGATACTCAAATTAGAAAATATTTATTGAAGATGGTAGTTTCTGTGAATTTCCTTCTTCAAGAGATTTTTTTACTTCCCTTTCCCAGCTGACCATATATATTTACATGAGAAATCACCTTTCAGCTTCCAAGAGTCAGTTTGGAACAAAACAATGCAAAATAATTTAAACAAGTTGCACCTTTCTCACTCGTGCTTCTCTTTCCTCTAGTTTTTCATCAGTTCCTAGCAATTTTCAAAATTTTGATCTGTTCTCATATGAGAGGAGGAAAAAATCAGGTGAGTCCATGTCATGGTTTGACCCTGGCTGGATGCCAGAGATTCACCCACACCCTCTCCTGGAGGAAAAAACTGGAAAAAAAAAAATATCACAGGCAAAGCAAGGCAAATTTCAGGTGAAGAATATAACAGATTTATTTATTAACTAACAAGATCAGATTTAATGTGA
>WEKX01005327.1:0-13260 GCA_013390025.1 Pitta sordida | reverse complement strand
TCTCCTCCTCCTCCTCATGCAGACTGCTAATCCTGATTCAACAAGATTTTTAATTCCCCCTCCGTGGCTGTGCAAACAATTTGCTGATCCCCAAGAGTTGCTCCAATCCAACGCTGGAGTAACTCTCAGGTGCAGCCGTGAACAGGATTTTGGTTAAAGTCAAGTTCATAAATATTTGCCTAATAAACCAGACTCTTTAAGCACTGAATAAAACAAGCTCAGGTTGGGGAGGGGGTGGTGGGGTGGATGGGGGGAGACAGAAAGAGGGAGAGAAAAATACCCCTAAGTTTTTAAACATTCATTTAAATACTTTTTATTACTGCTGATATTTTATGTAACACTGGCCTTATTTATGTATTTATGTATTTTGCTTTGATGAGGGATTATTTTTCTCACTGCAGTTTTCCTTTGATTGATGCAGTGTGCCTGCTCACTTGCAGATATGGCTGGAGAAGAAGCAACACAAGTTGGGTGACTATATTTAAAATGGGTAATACAGAATGGTTTTAAACTTTAATATTTCATATAGACATTTAGTTTTACAAGTAATTTATTTTCTGAGATGCAAGTTTCTGCCTGGACAGTGTTGATTTTGAGTAACTTGATGTTCATTTCCCACCTTTGCATATTAATATTATTTGAATAGAGTAGTTTCAAAATACCTTATCACTGTTGGATTCTTTAATAGCCATGAAGGAAATAAAGTGAACTCTTTTATATCAAGATATTGTTTTTTAACTTGTGATGACTTTAACCAATATTTTATCTAACAAGAAGTACAGCAACCTCTATTATATGAGACATCTCTGTTAATCATGAAAAACATTAGATATAAAGCAGAATAATTTATAATCTCATAAAAGTTTCCCAGTTAAAGTGTATACAGCTTGTGTTAGTTGTGACAGTTGATACAAATGAACATTCCTCCATCAACTTTAAATCAACTTTGCAAATTTACCCATTGAGAATCCTTCCCTGATGTATTTTTTTTAATCCAGCAAACAAACCCCTCTCATTTTAAAATCAAATGTCTCTGAAAGTAAAAAGAAAAACAAGCAAACAAAATTCCTCACTTCAAGTCCTTGAAGAAAGTTGACATCTCATTTTGATTGCAGCATGTTTAATTGAACTTCTGAGTGATTCTTCAGAAAAGAATAAACCAAGCATATTTAGATTTGTCACTGGTAACTCAGTTTTCTTCTGGAAAACAAATCTCAGCAGGTATAGAAGAAGGACAAAAAATGGGATATTGAATTAAATGATCCTTATTATATTAATATTTTTTTCAAAGAGGGATGAACCATACTTAACTGTAAATCAAACCTGTCCGGGACTTTATTCATCAATATTATGTCACCAAATAGGTGTACCTAGAAAAGGATTTGTTTAAGAGTGTTACAGATGTAGTGGGAGAGGAAAAATATGCTTCTGTCACTTTTATCTGGTACATTTAAAACTTGATTATGCATGCTTAATACTTTGAATTCTTTGAATTTAAATTGCAAATATGCTTACCGCTCTATAGAAATGTGACGTCAGCTTTTTCAACACGGACTGGATCAGTGACGGTATTTAGCATGTATAATATTGCTTAACAGGAATGATCATTATTTTATTAAACCTGGAGGTATTAAATGCTCATAAATACGTGTTAATCAACATCTCTCGATTTTTTGACTAGAGAAGATATTGTGGTTTTTTATTAAAAAAATAATAAAATGTAACTGATCATGGAACCTTTGTTGTTATTGGACCTTGGTATCTTTAGAAAAGAAGGTGAATCTGGGACCTTATCTAGTAATGAAAAGTGGTTTCCATGGAAATCTAAGTAAAGAGGAGTCAGGTTACATCTGTCTAATTCCTGCCATGACTTGTAGGACTTGGTAAAAGCTCTAGGTTAATGCAAGGTTGAGTTCATATCTTTCAACAGTATAAACCTGATCTGTAATATCTGTTTCTCTGCAAAAATCTTCACCTGTATTGATGTTAGTGTTTAATGGAATCAAATTATATTAAAAAGGTAAAATACATACTATATGTACATACAGCTAACATAGCTTACGATTGTAAATGGTAAAATACATAACAGTAATTTATAGAAATCCTAGCACTCATATAATTAATTCTTTCATTTTGTTTTTTTTTCCCCAAAGAAAACATCCTATTTTTTTCTTTCTGAATGAATGTGACTGTGAGATTTACCTTCCTCATGACTAATGACCACCAATTCTTGAGCTGGTGTAGTACTAGAGCAGGTTGCAGAAAGCAAAATGCAGACCTGTTGACTTGGCCTTCCATTAATGAAAGATGTCACATTAATTTGTATAAAATATGGGGCAAGGAGCTTGAAATTCATGAGACTGTATGAAGCAGTGACCACACACCAAATGTCTCTTCCTAGGTTCCTGCTTTGATGCTGACTCTGTATGTTTTTATAATCTGAATTGCCACATCACTTTTGGATAAGAGAAGAAAGGGTCCTTCTGATCACCAGGCTAACGATGCCCTGATCTTCATTCAGAAATACCTAGCAGCTTTATTTCTCCTACATGGAGGTCTGGGTTTCAGAGCTGGTGTTTCCCACCTCATGCACTGCTGAAGAATTCTGTGGAGAAGCACAGTGACCTTTATTTTCTTGAACTTCTATGGTGAGCTGCTTCCTTCTTACTAATTGTCGTGTTTCAGGGCAGTTTCCAATCTGATTTCTGACCACTGTAACCATCTCAGTAGTTAGATTTTACCCGGAGCACTCTAATAGGATTGATACATTTGAAGCTCTGCTTCAAAGCTGAACTGGGGTATAGTTGTTTTTCATTTTATTTCCTCTCCCTTGTCCAGCTGAGAAGTTGGAGTGACAGAGCAACTTGGCCTGGCGTCCAGCCAAGGTCAACCCATCACACCCAGATCAATATACTATGCTAGAAGTTCTTGCTGCCCCTGAAATACTTTGGTAGGCACTTCCCATCATCTCTTCCTGTTCACCACCCTCAATGTTCAACACCCAGTGTTTTGTTCTATTTCTTTTTCTCATTAATAATTATGCAAAGGACTTGAGTATCCGTTTTGTTGCCTCTTTTGGTCTTACAGAATCAAAGGTCTGGTTGGGTTCCTTGGTGGCTCAGGAGCTGCCTTCATTTGGCCAACATTTCTGAGTCAGCATTTCTGATTCAACATTTCCAAGTCATCTTCGTAATCAAACTGCATAAAGTTAAACCTGAATTACAGAATAATTTCAGTTGGAAGAGATGCTGAACTAATGGTTAAATACTATTTCTCAGGGTCTTGTCCTATACTCCATGATCATAAGCCTTTTAATAAAGTTAGGAGACATCATCAAAGTGCAGTTAAATAAGTAAGGACTGTGTAAAGGTACTTGTAAATGTATAGACCATCCCCTTTCCACCTGCAGAGTTGCTGCATGAACCTAACTGTTGAGTGGGATTTAGCCCATTCACCTTCTCATAATAATAGCTCTGAACACAGAACTCCCATGAATGTTTTGGTCAAGAAAGTGAACTTTGTGTTTCCTGAAGATTCACTAATCTCTACAGAACCCAGTGGCATTTTAAGTATTCAAACCAAACCAAACCAAAACAAAAGCAAACAAAAAACTTCCCAGAAAGAAAAAAAAAAAAAAAGGGCAGAGGCATCCTTATGATTTTTGTAGTTTTGGAAATCAGGGCACTTATTTAACTGCTAACCGTAAGCACCCACATTTGAAAATACAGGTCATAACTTGATAAGAAAAGTGACACAAATCTCTTTTGCTAGAGTTATAATGTGCTAGGCAAACAGTACACCCCCAAAATGAAGCCATCTGCTTAAATAAGCTGCCCATGGATTGTCTCTCTACACTTATTTTTGTGATCCCACTGAGTGCAATGCATTTTCATAGCTGGCACAGCTCAGTGTTTTTCTCTGTGAGCCCCCTAAATTTGAAAGATCTGTGTCCCAACCTGTATTCTGGATCAAAATAATAAGAGTTTCCCGATGTTTTGGGACCTGTTGGATTTTGTTGTCATTTTTCTCTCCAGATTGTTACTTTCTGAGGAAATACATTATAAATAAAGCTAAAAATAATATTCAGGTTGTGGCACCTTGGAGAAAGCTTTCACAAAACATCACAGAGGAAATAGGCACAGACAAAACCTGTGAAGAAAATACAGTAGGTTGTACATACACTTCTCCCACTCATTGTTTGCAATTTGCGCCATTTTTGACAGTGTTTGTAGGCAGACCTAGAAAATAAACCACTGCATCACTGCAAAACACAACCTTTGGACTGAAATTATTGAAGAGCTCATGACTTCCTTCACTTTCCTCAGTTTTACTTGCTTATAAAATTTTCTGTAATGGAGAGTGTAATTCTACCACTTCTCACTTCCCCTATGTTTTCACAGAATTTTAGTGCAAATTTCCATGACCATCCACACAGAAAAACTTTCAGCCTGATCCAGGGAATGCCTTTATCAGATGACACAATTATACTGGATCGCAATCGGGATGCTACTCCAGTCCCCAGTGTAACCTACTGCCTTGTGATGGCAATGTAGCTGGAAACCCTTCACTCTGGTTTGGGCAAAATTGAGATGTAACATAGGTTTTCCACCTTTCAAATAAATGTCCTCTCCTTATACTGACTAGAAAATAGTGAAAAAACCACATTCAGTTCTCCTAATGAGAGTTCTTCAGTTCTGCAGACCAGGTTGTAGTAAAAAACAGACAAATTCACTTTCAGTGGTACATATTTTGAGGGAATAATGTTTTGTTTGTTGTTTTGATATAGACAGTAATTATGATGTGTGGTAGTGAATTCTTCATATAAGATTTTTGTTTAAGTATTTAATATGAGAAAGATCTCAGTTCTACATTGTATACACTGTATCTTAGAGCATCACAATAGCCCTTTCTGACCCTGAAATCCAAAGTCCTGATTGAAGACTATGCACTTGTTTGCCTAGAGAAAGACTTCTTCTATTATCTTCTCTAATAATTTTCTTGCTGGATACACCATGTTCACACTCTAGAGCATATTTACTTTCGTTTGATGCTTTTGCAAATTATGGATTTACTACCTCAACTCTCAGGCTCCTGACAGCAACTGCAAGAGGAAAAACATCCAGTTCAATTGCATATGTGAGCTTTTTTATCAATCTAGCCTTAGGTGTGCAGGGATCTTATGCTCATCAAGTGTATTCAAGTATACATTTTAGAACTGGCACTTTACAGAGCTAATTTTCCTTGTCAAAGCAAGCAAAAGCAATTATATAATGTAAACATTTGATTCACTTTCATTGTGTAGACTGTATTTTTCTTAACCCCACATTCTTAAAAGCACCTTAATTTCAATGGAAAGTGTATGCATTTGTGTAAAGACTATGAGGTTGATTCTCTCCATTGGTGCAGTTGTGTTGCTCCCAGTGCCACTAATGGGAGTTAAGCATGTGCATCAAGGGGATAGTATTCAATTGATGGGTTGAACTCACAAATTGTTTGGTAAGTTGCCATCCTTGTGCTCAGCTTCTTTGGTATGCCTGTGTAAGTGTGAAGAGGTTTTTAATTAGAAAACTATTTCTACTATTCAGCACTCAACCCTACATTTCCATCCAATGCACTATGTAAAGGGATATATTTATAGAGAAGATGCCCTCTGATGGTAGCTAAAAGTGAGTCTTAAGCTGACCTTATCCTGGTTCATATTACAGAAAGCATTAGCTTGTATTATCACTGCTCTGCTGTGAAAAGGCTCTGGGGCATTACAAGCATTCCCCATGATTCCCCTGTCCCTCTGTGTCTCTTTGACATTGTGCCACCCCATTGTTTAGAAATTAAAATATTCAGTGTTCCCTGCACCGCATGCAAACAAATGAGTGTTCATGCAACCCATACAAAATAATGGTATTGACCTTGTTAATAGAAAGATATCCCCCATCTATGACTAACTTCCCACTGCAATAGAGAGCTACTACATGCCTGCCTTATAGATGTAAGTAACAGAATAATTTAAGCAAACTTCTTTTTAGCAAAAACTATATTCCAGCCTACTGAAGTGATAGCAGACACATTTTATTTACAGTAAATGCTGTATAATGCCTGTCATCCTTTTATTCAAGCTGTATTCATGCAGAAAAAGATTCAGAAAAACTAACACCTCTGTCTGTAAAATAGACTCTGGGATGTTGTTCTGAGCCACCTCACTACAATCCGTCCTGGGTACTCTTTAACATCCCAACAATACAGAAGTTTCAAGAAAGATCAAATTCTAGAGTTGTTCCTGATAACATCTTACTTTGTTTCTTTTATGGGCTCTTTCACATTGCAAGAGTTCTTCATGGACAGGCAATAGACTGCCTGCATTAAGCATGCTGCAAGGATGCATCTATGAAGGAATGTGTAGAAGGGGTGTGCTGCTTCCAAGCATATGCAAACAGTCTCTTTTCCTCACAAGAGCAGACTGTAATCTGGGTAATAGCACCTTTTCCTCTGCTAAAAATTCCTACTTTAGGTGGAATTCAGACCAGAGCAGAGGCCTCAAGAACTTAATTGGTGCACAGGCCCTTTCCTAAGGCTCTTCAAATAGTGCTGGATTTCACCCTTAATGAAGTATTGAGTGGGCTGCCTATGAGTCTGAGGGGAAAATGTATTGGAGTGCTTTGGCACTATTGCTCCCACTTTATGTAAACCCACTCCAGCTTGCTCCATGTTTTTGGCTCAGTGCCTAGCTTTGCAGACAAATGTCAACCTGCCAAATATCTTCCATTTGCATTCCAGCCCATTTCAGAGACCATCCAAACCAAACAAACAGAAAAAAAAAAAAAAAAGAAAGGGGAGAGGCAGTGACTTGTCGAATTTCCTTCCTTGATCCCTTAGGGAAAGGGGTTATTACTGACTGTTGTTGCACAGGAACCACCGTGAAGGATATGTGAATGAGAGGGTAGGAAAAGGCAGAAAAAAAGCCTTTAAATCATAAAACTGTCAGTGGGCTTAGGAACATAGAACAACGTTTCACTCTGAAAGCCAATGTGGGAACTGTTGTACACGTTATGGTTTTTAAGGGATTTTTTCAAGGTTATACTTTTTTCTTACTGCATTCATCAGGTAGCAGGCATAGTTTCTGGTGGACAAATCAATAGCTTCAGACAAAAGTTTATTTCTCAATGTATGAACATATAGAAATGTGTAGAGTATTATTCCGTGAATATAGAAAGAAGTTTAAAGCACTGAGTACTGAAAACTAGTAGCTGTACTGCTTCTGCACAAGAGTGGCTCTTTAAAGGGTAATTCTCAGGAGAAGCTAATTCACATGCTCTGAATAGTCCTCTTGAGCAACTCAGCGGACTAGATAAGGAATTGAGGGAGACCAGTTTCCTAACTGAGGCAGCCAGGGTTTACCACTGGGGAAATGAGCCTAAGAGTATTACTCACTTTGCAGTAGAAAAAGGAATATGTGTTACTGCAGGTCTGTGGCTGCATACATTATGTCTGACAACCAAATGCAAACAAAAGACATCTGTCAGAATTTGGAGTTGGCACAGGGCACCATGGTGGACATCTCTGAATTAGGCAAACTAGAGAATTAGGCAGCTGTGAGAGAGAACCACTGATACGTGCTTTAGTTCCTTTCATGGCTGGGCATTGGGTAAGAAACATGCATGTATGGGAAGCTGGTGCTTGTGTGCAGGCAGGTGGAACTTGTGCTGTAGTGTGAAGCTGTAGCGGGCAGCAAGGTAACCTACCTCTACTCCCTGCAATTTATTCTGTTTGCATTTGCTTCCTAAACACTAGTTCTACCTAGATGCCTTTACTGTTGAGTTGATGGGATGGGGATCCAGTTCAAGTCCCTTTATGTTTCTAAAAACACCATGATAATCAGAAAAGAAACCCGTAGGTCAATTCTTCTTAGTGCCTTTTAGTTCACCCTCTGAAAAGCTTCAAAGCATTTTCTTCTAAAGGGGACCAGCGCAAACTTTATTCTGATTATTAAAATATTATCATCAGGAACAGACTTCATCACCTCAGATCACTGCAAGTAGAGATGATTATGTTATAAACTGACATCACAGATGCTAAACAAAAGCCACATACCAGCAGCAACTAAACAAAACGACTTCCTGCTTAAAAGCAACATAACATATGCATAATTAGCTAATTAAGCTACAAAATAAATAATTACGCTGTGTAAGAGTAAGATGAGGAAAGAGAAGAAGAGTTAAATGGTTGCTCACATACATGTTGTTTTTCTCTAGAAAGATAACTAAATCTTTCCATCAGGAACTTACCAGCTTTATTTGTGATTTTCATTAAGGACTGCCTACTGAATGGTTGCTAATTACATGTATGCATTGGAAATGGCACTGACTGTTAGCTGTGATCTTTATGGGTGATAAACAGTCTGCCTTGTCCACCCTCGATGCAGATTTTTCCTTTCCTTGAGAAATTGCATTGCAGTGCACTAGAGTGAAGTGGTGCCTGGCTGTCATGGCCAGGCTGAGCCTCCGGACATGGCTGCTCAAGGTTTTCTCCTCCCCAGCTTCCCTGTGTGGTCTCTGGCACGTGACCTGGAGCTAGATTCAGGTGAGAACAGGGGGATCTTGAATTTTGACAGAGCCCCCTTCCAGCCTGTACTCATCTGCCATGATCATCACCAGCTCTGGGCATGCCATCAATTATCATAGTCCCAGGTAGCTCAGCACCTAATTCCTGCTTGGCTGGCTGAGGATCTACAGATGAGATACTATTTTGTGTGTGGTCCCCTTAGAGGCTCAGTCTGTTGAGTGACTTCAGAGTGTACACAGTCACCAGAGGAGCAGGGCCACTAGTCTCACAGTGAACCTACAGCTCAGGAACAGGAGACCTCTGTGGAGTTTCCTGCACTGCTCAAGAGCCTTTGAAGCCACCTCTTCAAAAACAGGGGAAAGGGAGAGGTATCTCTCCCCACCTTTGCTGTGGAAGCTGTTCCACATTGCAGCAAATAATTGCAGATTCATTAGAAAGAGATAGGGTAATAGCAAGACCCGGCATGACTCCTGTGGTTTGGGGCCCTCACCTGGAAGGGGAGGAGGCAGACTCAGGATGCCATCCGTGCTCTAATAACTATTTAAGCGTTTTATCCACTCGCTGTTTAATATAACTCATATAAACACTTATTGAAATAAGAGACTGGAGCCCAGGTCTCCTTCCTTCCAGGTAAGTGCCCTAACCAGTAGGATATTCATGCTCAGTCTTGCTTTCTCTCTCTGGCCAACTGAATCTCTGAACATTTCTTGCAAAGTGAAACAGATTTGGAAGTAGAATTGGGGGCTCCCACAACATCTTCCCAGTCAGGAACTGCTGAAATTTACAGATCCTCCAAAGATCAGAGCATCTCCCAGCTGAAGCGTGAGTATTGTGACCCTGTCTTGCGCAGAGATGGCCAGGCAGGGAGAGAAACTGTGTGGGGAATCCGTACCATCTCCCTTTGTTCTGAGAAGAAACGGGGCCTAATCCCAGGGGAAAGGTTGACTTTGGACCAAATCAAGACAGGTAAAGCCCTGCAGAGGGTGAATCTGTGTTCCTAGCACTGCCGTCCTAGGTGGGGAGATCTCATGAAGGCTTTAACATTAGACAAACACCAAGAAATATACCCTTAAGCCACTAGATGTTGCAGAGATGATTTTTCCTTAGAGCAGTGTCCCTTCATCTACTTGTGTCTCAGTTGTTCCTGAGCATATTTCTCCCACTGGTCATACAGATTGATTATTTCAGTGCCTACCTCTCTTATGGTGAAGATGTACATCTCCTAACACTACGAAGTGTTCAGTTCAATCAAAGATTTCTAGGTATTTTCAGATTTGATATTTGCAAATAGTAAAAAAGAATCCTCTTCTCAAAGTAAAATTCTTAGAAATAGGGTACAGAGGGCGTGATTGGGCATTTTGTTTCAATACAGGATAGTATTCAGGCTTGAGCTAGATTCAGTAAAAGAAGATCTGACCCTAAAAATGTGTTCACTGAGCCATAATCACCAACATGAGACTGCTAGCCTAAATAATCTTCTTCCAGCACTTATTTTGATTTTGCCTAAATGAATTGACTCTATAGTAAATAGATTCATATGAAGACATGGGCTTCTCCTAATAAAATAGGGTACTAAAATATATGGCAAAATGTTTATCGGGGTAGTGAGATCATACACTAGCCTAGATTCATTCACTTGAGTACTGAATGTTTTCTCAAATATCCCCTAGTGCATATCTGGCAAGAGCTCAAAACATTCCTAACACAAATTGTCTTTGGTCAATAAATACCAGAACAGAAGTGTCCTGGAGAAGAAGATTTATGATATGAGCAATACAAACACACCCATAAATCAGGACAGGAACATTTGCAGGTAGCACAGTCGGCATTTATGCAAATCACAGTAAAGACAGAAATACATGTATAGAACTTTTAACCAATGTCTTACCTATCAGTAGCTCACATTAACGAAATAAAATACCAGAATTTGCTTAGGAAACACATGGACATGATCTCAACTACTGCAACGATATTCCTTTATCTGTAGATAATAATTTGCTTCTTCCTTATTTTCCTTGAGCTTGTGAATTGGATGTTTCAGATTTGTAATTAGAATATCAACAAGATTGCAATGTAACCCAGCCTTAATTCATTGCAAGCCAGCGTTTTCTGCAGAGGAAACCAAACTATTGATATTAGACAGTAAATTTCCTGCTGCCCTTTTCCTTTTCCCTCTGGGCAAAGTTCCCCCAGTCTGGCATGTAAATTTAGGGCAGTGCAGGCAGTGTGACCAGAGGGTGCATGTGGGGGTAGGTGAGCATTATCAATAGAGGGAATTGGTGCTACAAGGGAAGCTAGGCAATGTACGAGGTATGTAGCAATTGGGCTGACTGTGGTGAGAAAAACCACACAATAACACCAAGCAGAAAGCAGAGGTCTGTAGCCCATCAGGACACAAAGGAGATTAAACGTTAATATAATATTAATGCAGGACACATGTAGACAAAGGGACCAGATAACTGAGTTTGCAGTTCCAGAATCTCTCACATTCCCCTAATTCTTGTGCTATCACCATGTGACACATGGTTTTGAAGCAGAACACAGTCACATGGCAACCCTATATTTTACTGCATGTGGGTAATTTTCTTGTCCTGTCAGAATCAAGTAACTTTGTCTTTGGTATCAGTGTGTGGTCTAATGCATATATCATGTCAATGCTGCACCAGGCTGACACACGCATAAGATGCACTGACAGTAAACAGGAAGTGATCCAAAGTTATTAGGCAGGGAAAATATAAAGAAGGCTATAAGCTCTTACACCGCAAAGCTATCAGAAAATCAAAGATTTTTTTTTATATTGCAACTTGATACTGAAGACTATAAATGTGCATATTAAAAATCTTTGTTTTCATAATCTGTAAAAGCAGGAATAGCTACATATCTCCATTCTGAGACGAAAAGGGCCTAAGTGAATTCTAATTTCACTGAAGCTGGTGTCAAAATACCCACTGGCTGCTCTAAATCTGTCCCTGATTAATGACTTTGCTAAAGGATTGTAATCTCTTTTATTATCTAACTACAAATTCATATTTGTCCTCTCTTGTAGACCTCCATATTCTTCTTGCCTGGTATCTTTCCACTTTTTCTAAAACTAGTTATAAAGTTACTGCTATTTTAACTGTAACCAACTATTTTTCTCCTCTTTCAGACCACTATACAACTGTACAATTTTAAACAATTGTTGCTGGAAGGTGCTCCAACCCTGTAAATATCCAATTATCTGAAAATTTCTCTCTATATCTCCTCCAGAATTAAGTAAATAGTCTTTAATTTGGTAAGAGCTGGTCCTGAGAGTTGTTTGGAAGACCCACTGTGACAAGGTAAGGCTGGATAAGTCCTATGGCATTTGAAGGAAGAATGATGAGGAAAAGCAGTAATTTTCAGGCAAATAAAAGGTAGAAAATTTGGCTGTCCCTGTAGGCACTTTGGTGTGGCCTGTCACCATCAGATTTTTCAAAACATAGTTTAAAGAAAACGAATCAGAAATCTTTAGACTTTTGTTCAGGAACACTAAAATTAAGAGAGATTATCGCCCTATATTTCTTTGAGGACAGAAATATATTTTTGTGAGGAAAAACAACTTTTGACAACACCATTACTCAATGGTGCCAAATCTTGTACCACATTTTAGACAGGCTAAGAGGTTTCTGTAAAATAAATTCACTTGCTCAGGATCTTGATACCTTGAGAATCAAGTCAGTACAACAGTAAGACAGGAAAACACAAGACAAAGTAAACAAAGCTTAGAAATGAAGAAACAGGACATTTTTCTAAAGACCTAAATATTCATATTCCTTTATGTTACACAAAATTCCTTCCAAAATTATTATTATTGAAGCCAGACTTCTTAAGTCTGAAGTCCTGAGTTTTAGAAGTCCACTGGATAGTTATTAGAGACACATTTTTTTATATTAAAAACTTTTCTTTTTGTGAGTGAGAAGGTGTTGGAGTACATTTTGTGCTTGTTTAGTTTAGATCTGGACAGAGAAACAGTCATGTGCTGCCAGTACTCCATGTGAGTTAGGTCAGATTTTAATCTCTTTGTACAGGGACCATGTTTTTTGATCTGGTTGTGCCTACTTCACTTATGGTGGGGTAATCAGATAGGGCAAGTTTAATCTGTGATCTAATATGTCAGTGTGCAGGACATTTTCCATATCAGCAGATTTACTAAAGGACCCTTTTCCTCTCTGGAACCTCTGAAGCCTGTCTTTTATCATTCACACCATGTCTGCAAGAGAAGGTGGGGAATGGACTATGGAAAGACCATCTTAAGCCTGTAAAGGTGGTGGTGAATTTGAGGCAGTCTGGGCAGCAGCCCAGCCAAAAATAGAAGAAAATTAAGTCGTAGTAAAATTAGTTTCCATCCCAGCCTTGGGCAAAGCATATTGTCCAAGAAAGATATCTTTTATACTACAGGTTGCCTGAAGAATTTTTTTAAACATATGGAGCAGGGCAAATTTTAGTAGCCCCACTATGGTAGAGATTACCATTTACAGGTATAAATGAGTGTTAATTTGGGAGATATGAAGTGGATGTCCTCTTATCTGAAGTTCAGACAAATCATAACCAGCTGGAAATTTCAGTGACTTCAAACCTTCACAACATTCCTGCTATTGGTCTTTTACCACAGTGAACTCCTTCAAAAAACATAAAAATACTCAACCCCCCTTCAAATCTCACTGAACTCTGTTGGAGATGACT
>WEKX01005325.1:8133-54990 GCA_013390025.1 Pitta sordida | reverse complement strand
AGCCTGTATGTTGGATTCAAGCTTTGCAACATTGATGAACTATTTCTGCAGTATTTGATAAGCAGCTCCCTAGATTGCTGTGAAGAAAATAAGAAGTCTCCTCTTGAAGAATCACACTGATGTTCTCATGGATTACAAGTAACCTTGGGATCTTGTTACAGCACTCCAGTGAATATCTGCCTGGTCACTTGGTGGGAGTGAGGAGGGACATCCTTTTTTCACAGCTGTCAGTTCTCCGCAGGGAAGGGATTTGAGGGATGTTAGAGATTGAGAATCCTGATTCTGATTGAATTAGAAACAACCCTGTCATTGTCTCCACAAGACCAAACTCCTGCCAGCATCTTTGTCTTTATCCAAATCCAAGGCTCCCTCCAGTACTGCCAAGAACATTTCTATTTGCCTCCAAGCATCTCACAGTGGCTTAAGAACAGTTAGTAATTGGTCTCACACATAATTTTGGATGTGGATGTGCTCCCAGCAGGATTGCCAGAGTGAGGCAACTCATAACTGCTCTTCCATGCTGTGAATAAGGGACATGCCACAACTGAAAGCTCTAGCAGGGAAGAAGGTTTACAACCACTTTTACTGGACCATCTCTTATTTTGTATTTATTTTTTATTCCTCTCTGAGATTGCTTTGCATGAAGTCAGATAGGAAGCTGAGACAAGAGGAGGGGTTAACAGCTGCCACAGAATACTTCACTCATCTGTTTGATTTTGCAAGGCTGAATGCACAATTTTGCAATTATACACATTAATACAATGTATACAGTTGCCATTCCTATGCACAACATTCCTACGCGGGGCGTGCAGGCATGACGGGGCGCATGGTTGAGCTGTTGTTGTTCCCCCAGCTTGGAGGACGTGTTGCAGCCTGTGTCACATCCCAAAACAGGTCCCAGTGTGGGGGTGCAAGTGTATCTGGTGTTGGGAGGAGGGGGAGCCAGGCTGGGCCGGGCCAAGCTGAGCTGCGGCTCCACCCTCTCTCCCTACCTGCTAGACATGTGGTTGTTTTCTGTTTGCCTACACAAAGCTCTTTCAGAGATGCATAGCAGATACATAAACTTTCACAATGGAACAAAGCTTCCAAGAGCAGAGAACCTTCTAACAGAAACTCTTGAGAGCTTTGCTCCAGCCCATCCGTGTCTGCTGCTGTCCTGCCTCCGTCTGCCTCCCATTGGCTGCCCGGGCACCACTGTGCCGTGTCATTGTCTGTGGCAGCTGCTGCTCCGGGACGGCACAGGACAGGACAACAGATCTACTGTAACACAGTGTCCTGGCTCTCCTGCTGTCTCCTAGTTTGATGCTGCACTGAAGCTAACCCAAGGGCCGGGTACAGAACTGCCTGTTTCCCGTTACTAGGTGCTGTCATAGCCTTGATCTGAAACAGTTTTTGGGACTGCGCCTCCCACCATCTCCCAGGGCCGGTGGTGGGAAACCTCCCATGGCTCCCGCCACACACGGGCATTCCCCGAGGGCTTCCTCCCGCCCTGGGAAAGACTGAAGGGCCCATTTGATGGGCTGGTCCTAGTGGAGGCTCAGGAAGTGCAGTTGCCAGACCCCTCCTCCTCTGTGCCCACAGTCAGGCGGGTTCTGCAGCCGGGACCTGGCGGAGCTCAGGGACCGCCCTCGCGCCTGCCCTGGACCCCTGGACCCTGCCCCATACCCTGCCCCGTACCTGGCCCACACCCCATTGCCAAACACAGCAGGCACCTGCCGCCATGTCAGGCAGCACCCAGGCAACTGAGACAAGCCACTGTTTCCTCGGTGCGGCTTGGCTCATTCGCCATGTATGACTACATTTGAGTTGAGTTTAAAGCCTTCTTCCTGGCCGGGAAGGCATTTCCTTAGGTCTCCTGAGGTGGCATAGGGCAGTGGGCACTTGCAGAAACACCCCCTAGAGTGGAGGGAGCGTGGCTATGGGCACCGCCTAATTGAATATTCATGAGTTCAGTATCCTGCCGGATTCCATGACCTGCTGGACCTGCACAGACCCGAACCACCGCAAGGTCCAGAGGTTGACTGTAGTTAAAAATGTTATGTATGAATTGTAGTCACACAAACTCTTGAAATTCAAGGCATTAGGAAAGTTACTTAAAGATTCAGATTACAATTTTACAGAACAACTTTTATTATTCACATAAATATGGGAAATAATGAGTAATTTTAGGGCTTATATATAATAAAATTTTATTACAAAATAGCAAAGGGAACTATTTTCATTTAATTATTTTTAGTTACCTTTTCAATCAGAACAACTGGATAAGATGGTTTATCTGAAATTCATTCTAGAGATCCTGTAAGTGATTAATTTCTGGTGCTGTTCTCTGACATCAGCTTCTGAGTTCATCGGTTCGACCTAATTTGTTATTGAATGTATTCAACTGTAATCCAGGTCAGTGAGAAAATAATTTCTCGTTGGTTTATGAGGCAATCAGTGATATGAGAATGCCATATCATTGCTGCATGGCCTCAGCCTCTATTAGAAATATATTATTAAATGAGAGAAACTCAGGGTTACAATTATATTATTAATCTAATTTGAGAGAGAAACAGAGGAAGAGCTATTTTGTCTTTGTTTTCAGATTTGGGAAGATAAAAACCTTTTATTAACATATACATAATGTTTTATCTATGCTTGTTTTCATTACACTCATTTGTATATTTTCCTGCTAAAAGAAATATTCCAAACAGTGAGCTGAATTGTGCTTGGAGGGTACTAATTTACACCAGCTGACATTCTGAGAGAATACCATAAGTGGTGCACATGTGACCACCAGGCAAACAAGTGCCAATAGTGTCACACACAAGAAATCGTGTTTTCTCTAACTGTGTGGTGTAGAGAACAATTGCTTACTTAGTGTAAATCTTTTCCTGTCCCCGTAATCCAGCTGGGTGTTCACAAGGACTGAATCAATTATTTATTCATCATAAAGATTAATTTCAGCTGGGCCGCTTTGCTGTCTGCAAAGAAAAAGAAAAAGAAAACGAAATACAATCATTAACTGAAAGTGAAGTCTCAACTCTCTTGTTCCATGCAGATGGTGCTGTTTACCAGTTATCTCTCAATGCAGGAGGGAGACCAAAGCCTAGATGAATTACAGCTGGTTCAAACTAATCCAGGCGAAAGCTGAAATTAATGAGGAATAGAAAAATAATTTCTTGAATTCTGTGATTACCATGATCTCACAGCTAGTCCGACTACAGCCCCACTGATAGTCTACTCAGTATGCAGAAATGGTATCTTTGATACCCAAATTACAGTGTTGTCAAGAACATTTTCTCCATGAAGTGATCACAGACCAACCTCTCCCTAATTAGTGGCTTAAAAAAGGTCTCATCTGTGCCATTGAGAATGACCCTCCCTTTTCTATCTTTTAGGTAGGGCATTATGACTGACTGGGTAGATCCACTGTGAGGGTTGGAAAGCTAGGTCATGCAGAAGCTGAGGTTATCCCATGTTGTGGACAGGCTGAGAAAAGAGACGGGGAAGTGGCTACAGTCCAAGTACTCCATAATTCCTCATAACAGAGTGTCCTTCACCTCATCTAGACAGACCCTTACTCTGCTCTGTGTCAGAAAGGTATCAGAAACTGACATTTCTTGGTACATCTGCAGATGAATACAAACAGGAGGTAAGATGACAAACATTACCTGCATCAGCTGAGAAGGGTCTGAACAGCTCTATGCTATGCAAGATGCATACTTCTTCATACCCTGGCACCTTGAAGGAAGAATATGACAATTCTCTGGCCAGATTAAAAAAATCTTGCTATGGATAAATGAACCTCAAATGAAAAAAACCCACCAAAAACAGCCCCCCTCCAAAACATCCCCCTGCCCCCCCAAAAAAGACAGAGAAGAGGGAGAACATGAAAGACATAGCTAGCACACTTATCTGTGGTTTCTGGGTGTAAAGGAGTTGTCTTTTGAGCTTCCACATGTATTGCTGGCTGCCAGCAGAGATGTGCTGCAAACCGGAGCCACGTGTTTGAACAAGACCTATTTTTCAAAGTCAGCTTTTCTAAAGATAGCAGAAAAATCTCCTCCTTTTATATTGATAATTTGGCTGAGTGTGTATAAAATGGATTGTTATTCTTGGCAGAGTAAATTACTAATATTTTCTTAGCCACCAAAGTGACTATAAATGTTGACTTTACATGAAAAAAGATACACAAATTCTCGTACACTTACTTTGCTTCATCTTATTTATTGGGATATGCTGACCTCAAATCATAACAGTCCACTCATGTGAATATTCTTTTCTGCTATATACATAGAGTTTATAGAGTCTTTAGCATCCACAGTGTCATTTTTCTTTGATTAATGAAGTGAGGATTCCTTATAATTCTTAGACTTAAATGCCATCAATGGAAGAAGGCAAAAGTCTGATTTACACTGAAGAAGTACTTGAGAAATCACACAGTGATTCAAGGGAGCTTGGACAAGACACATGAGTAGTCACTTTATTGACTTCCAGGCAATTACAAGACTTAAGAACAGAAAAAGATTAAAAAACTTTCTAGTAACCTTTCTGGGGAGACTAGGTCAGATAAACCTCATCAAACATCACCAGGAATACTTGATCATAGCTTCAGGCAAAATAGTGGACAAGATGACCTCCAAAGGTTTGTTTCCTGCCTCAATTTCCCATCATAGTGTGATGAGACCTAAATTTACTTTAGAGCAGCAGGTGATAGAGCAGCAGCCTTCCTGTGAAGTTAGCCACCCAAGCTGGAAAGATCATTTTCATAGCTCTCACTGAAAATATTTTTCATTAAACAGAATTACTATTTCTTTGATTATATATATTTTTCTTTCATTATGCCTTGTCACAAATCTATGCTGAAAACCTTCAGGCAAGGTAAGTCCTCAAGGACAATATTAGAAATCTTGCAGGATTAATGTGTAATTTTACAGAGTTTTTTGCTGCCTGCAGATGAGTGTAAATTTTCTAACCGCAGTCACACCAAATCTGAAGTACAACAACTTTAGGAATCTGAAAGTGATGGGAAGTAAGGATCCTATTTGCAGGGGAACCTGCCCTTTCTTTACTGCAAAGTATCCGTACTACCTTGGAGGATTGCCTGATTTTAATTCCCTATTTCAATAAAAACAAAAGATCCAGTGGCATATAGATCTTCATTTATGGAAACGGATGTTGTTAGGAAACAAAACGCACACACACAAAATAATAATATTTTGTAAAAGGCCATATTTTCCTGAATAATGTAATTTTACATCCTAGAGTTGTGTTTCTTTGTAAAAAGTTTAAATGTTGGAATTTCTTGATAGGCAGAGTGATAATTTGATAAGATTATACAGATAAAATGGCATTCATCATTTTTCACACATAATTAAATACAACAAAAGTAATATTTTAAATAGATAAGCAAGCTCACAATGGGTAATTATGTGTAGGGAGCTTTCTGCATTATAGCGTATAGTGCTTAATTAGACCTTAAGGGACAGTGCAAATTTCCTAATCATATGTGCAAGTCACAGCCTACATTTCATACCAAAGTTCCAGACTCCTGTCTACATCTGCATGTAATTTGCTTATTATTTTAAATGCACAATTTCAAGTCTTTAACATTCAGTTTTGATTGGGATTGCATGTTAATGGGATAATAACATCATTCATAATCAATGTTCTCCAAATGTAAATTATTTTAATTGTTCACACATAATAGTGCTCTCTATTAAAAACACATACTGATGTCTTGTTGAGAAAATTAATTTGCTGTGTTTGTTACTATAATGAAATAAAAGTTGTTCCAATTTAATGAATTCAGCAGTAGATTTCATAACTTCATTATGAACATAAACTCAATTTTCTGGGGGTAACTTACCATTAGTTCAAATGAAAAGATTCATTCTCTGGAAAATTCAGGAGTCACTGGTTCTATTTCTTAGGGTCATTCCAATTAATAAAATGAGAAATATTTAACAATGCCATAGAGTGAGTATTGTGACATTCAATTGAAATAATTCTTCCTGCATCTTGAATTTCACAGTTTCTGTAGCTGAATTGTTATTTTTTAAAAAGTTTCCCAGGGGAAGAAACAGAAAAAAGTAGTGACAACACCATTTAACTATTTTCGTACTAAATTATTGGAGATCCTTTTGTATCTTCTCTCATGAACTTGAAATCTCTGGCCCATTTTTTTCATTGGCTCAACAGACTTGCAGAGCTTATCACCATTCAGCTTGAAGAAAATGAGTTACCAGATTGTAAAACCAAATAGTTTTAATGCACAGATGTGGAAAACGTCAACTCGGAGGCTTCTTTAATGAATACTGCACTTAGGTACTTCACCAATTCTGGGTGTAAAACTAGATATTCAAACTGAACTCTTGTCCAGTAGTATATAAAAGATTATGGTAAGCCAAAATTGACAATAAATTTAGTCTGATAACTGACATATGACATAGAGTTTTGGGGCTTTCTTTTGTTAGGTCTTAAAACCAAGTTACTAATCTCTGGAGTTCTGAGAATGAAACATTAGGGCTACTAGGAAAGCAGAGATAAAGGAGAAATCTTTTCTTGAACTCTGATACCTCAAACATTCCTCAACTGTTATCTCTTGCATTTACAGTTAGCTTTTTTCTTTTAATATATAGAAGTAATTTCCATTTGTTTCTAGGTTCCTAAAATCCTTCCTGGAAAATCAGTCCTAGCCTGACAGAGATTGTAGTTATCAATGAGGAAACTGTTTAATATGTGGGTTTTATACGTCTTAGTATTTCTGCTCACATTCACCACTCCATGCTTTTCTGGGATATATAATTTAGTTAAGTACTAGATTCTAAGCAGAGATATGAAATATTTTACTTAGCAGATCAGGATTAATCACACAATTCTTTCTTCAGGCCTTCCCACACAACTATGACTTTCACAAGCATAATTAGTTCACACCAACTATTATGCATATGAGTCATTCATACTGAAATCAAGGAATACAAAATTCCACCCCATGAAAATTACACTGTCAAAATACAGCGTATAAATTATAAAATATGAAATAAGTTTACTGAACTGAGTTAATCCTGGATTCAAGAAAGGTTTCACATTTGTTTAATTTAGTGAAAAACATTCAAGAACAAACGGGGAGCTGACGTACCTCCATGCTGAAAAAGTGGATGGTTGGATTCAAGGCAGGAAAAACATAGCTTTGTTTGCAACTCAGAAAATGATATTGGATAGTTCACAAGGTACCTCATTCTCGTTCATCTTTCTGAAATCTGTGCCCAGTTTTTTAAATTCAGTGAATTAGGAGAGTTCAAAAAATTATTCTGATTTTTTAACATTTAGCCAGAGTGAAAGGAAGCTTCAGATTTTTGTTATAATAATGTTTAAGAAAAATTACACAGTCTCGGACACCCTCCAATTCTTGGGTACTATGCAAGAATTTTTCTACTTAAACAAAAATTATACCACTTATGGTAGCAGACTGCAATAAGTGTATCTGGTATTTTCAAATTCTTCCATAGAGAAGTCATCTTGAAGTATCTGCCAGTTTTCTATGGAATCTGTTATTAGCACCAAAGCAATGTATTAGTTAGCTTATATGAATCTTATCTCACAGAACTCTGATTTACTAGCTACATGATTAAATGAAAAGTGATCCTCTGCTGAAGAAACAATATTTAAAGTTATATTAGAATCATAGAAAAGGTTGGGTTGGAAGGAACCTTAAAATCATCTAATTCCATCCACTCTGCCATGGGAAAAAGCACAGACACCAGGTTGCTCAGAGCCCCATCCAACCTGGTGTTGAACACTCCCATGTCTGGGTCATCCACAACCTCTCTTGGAAACCTGTTCTAGTGCCTCACCACCCTCACAGTAAAGAATTTCTTCCTTATATCTAACCTAAGCCTACTCTCGTTCAGTTTAAAGCCATTATCCCTTGTCCTACCACTACATGCTTTTGACAGAAGTTCCTCTTCCGTCTTTTTGTAAGCCTCCTTTACATACTGGAAGGTGCTATAAGGTCTCCCTGGAGTCTTCTCTTTTCCATGCTGAAAAACTGCAGTTGTCTCAGCCTTTTATTATAAGAGAGGTGATCTGGACATCTGATCATCTTCATGGCCTCCTCTGTACTTGCTCCTTCTTACCCTGGTGGCTCCAGAGCTGCATGTGTACTCCATCTGGATGTACTCCATGTACTCCATGTGGGATCTCAGAAGAGCTGTGTAAAGTTAGAGAATGATCTCTTTTGACCTGCTAGTCACACCTCTTTTGATGCAGATCAGGACACACTTGACTTTCTGGGATGTGAGTGCATATTGACAGTTCACATCGAGCTTCCAGTCAGCCCATCACCAAGACTTTCTCCCCAGGTTTGCTCTCAATCCATTCTATCTCCGACCTCTATTTGCATGGGTTTGTCCCAACCCAGGTTCATAGCTTTGCACTTGGCCTTGTTGAGTTTCACAAGGTTCGGTCGTGCCCACCTCTGAAGCCTGTCCAGGTGCCTCTGGAATGGCATCCCTTCACTTTAGTGTGTTGACCCCACCACTAAAGATGGTGTCAGCTCAATCTGGCTGCACATGGAAAAGATGGTAACACCATCAGTCCCAATACTAATATCAATTAGCAGTGATAACTAATTAAAAAATTAATGTATAAGTACTTAAAGTAGATCTGATCTATTGTTGAGTTTCTCATGTTGAGTTTCATTTGCTCTCATTTCTTTCCACAAGGCATAAAGAGAATTTACTTCAACTTATTATATTACCACCCTTTTCACCCCTCTCCAAATCTGTTCATGAATAACCTTTTCTATTTTCCATCATTACAATTCCATAGACATCTGTTTCCTTCTGTCTTTAACCTATAACAAGAATCCAGTAGATGAAAAATATTGAGAAGAATGGGGTTTATTCACTTTAATGGGAGAATTGTGAGAAGGAAAATGCCTGCATAACCAAGCTCCTTGTGTTACAAATTGCATATTACTCTAGAAGACGATTTCTGGCAGGACCTTTATGTTTTCTTTTCCCCAAAAACACCCAGAGCTCTAGTTATTAAAAATAACAAAAAGAGTCTTGATGATAAGAAAAAGAAAGTTGTTTATATAAGTTTCCTGTTAGTGTTACTTGTATACAGTTAGCAAATAGGGATGAGGGTAAGTAAGATCACAAATGGTGATATAAATAAACAAAGCATGAATTGTTAATTCCATAATGAGAACTTTAATGGAATCACTGGAGCTTCAGATGACAGCAAAAATGCATTTCTTTCCTTCATATAGTAGGATTAGAAACTAATCTTTTACGTAAGCAAAAGCCACTCTCTAGCATGAGCAATCCATTGTAATGCTACACTTTCCAAGATTGATTTACAAACAGGGGTTGAAGAAAATTTAGATCATTTTATACTTTGTACTTCTTCATTTTTTGTCTTTTGGGGATTTGGAATCATGCTCCAGGGTCCCATGGATTTCCAGCTAAACTTTACAGAACTTTGTAGTACATTTTAAAAGTAAGTTGTGAGTAGGATCTATAATAAGGCATTTCAGGTCAATTCATTAACCAGTTCTCTTAGGAATGCTTTAATTACAGTGTTCTGAAACCAGAGGGAAAAATGGTAAATATTGTAGAACCAACAGACCAATATTGCTAATTAATATGGATTGCAGTAGAGAGTGTTAACTAAAAAGCCTTGGATGAAGTCTCAGAGGGATAATGAATTATGATCAAGAGGGATTTATTAAAAATAAACCTGCTAACAATACCAAAATTCAGTGCACTTTCTAAAACCTTTAATTCACTTGCAAACTTTTTAAGAACATTAATTAATTGTCCAAACATTTTACTAGTTTAAGTAACTATTATCCCAACTAAATAGTCTGACGCCTTTTCAGCTTGAGAGACTTACCCAAAAGGCAACAATATATCCATGGCAGACTTGAGAACAGATACTGCCTGTGTTTTGTTGATTTTTTCCTTAGTCTTAGCTCGCCAGACCACTTTCCTTAAGGGCCTGATCCAAAACCTAACAAAAAGTAGCACGAATTATTCAGCTGATCTCATGGGGCTTTCAATTGCCCACAGAGAGATATATCAGATTTTAATCAGGGCTACTGCCAGTAAAAATGTTATACAGCCGAGTCTCCTATATCACGGACTCACGGTCTTAATCGAGTTCTGCGAAACCCTACTTCCGCCTTGAATGGCAGCTCATTAATACAAAAATTTGCCCCTCACACAGCCCCGGTGCTGTTTCAGCACTGTGTTAATGTGTATCAGTGTTTGTGTCGACCCTTCCCAGTGCCCACAGCCACCCCACACTTGGAAAAAACCCTTTTCGGCTCGGGACACAGTTTCATAACAGCATGGCGGTGCCTCCAGGGGAGCACCACCGCCACCGCCGCTGGTGCCGTGGCAGGTCGCACATGCACAGTTGCGAAAAGGGGCCTCCTTCATCGCTAAAATATCATGCCACTAAGATCTGAAGCCACAATATGAGGAGCACGAAGTGCACGAGGGCCGACTGTATTGCAATGGCACGGAAAATCATGACATTGTGGATAAGGATCGATTGTCCCTTCTACTTTGGAGTAGCAGCTGGATGGCAAAAGACAGTCTTAAGGGGAAAGTACAGTTTGGGTTGATTTCCCCCTGCAGTACTGGATCAGTGCCTCGGTGTGGTAACAGCATACCATACATTTTTTTGATCATTTTTTGTATGGAATGAATATGTAAGTTATTAGTAATGACATCTTTTGCAAAAGTATTGATGACAGTTCTAACTATTCAGTTAAGTTCTAGCTATTTTGTACCTCTTCGTAATACCTCAACATTTTTGAGCTGATGCACTAACTTATTAATTCTATCACTCTTTTACACATGCACCTATTTATATGCCACAAAGGATTTAATTTGCTGACTGGTTTCAGCTGTTTCTGCAGGCTGTTTGAGATAGGCAGTGATTCATTTCCAGATGTTGGTTCTAGTGAGGCCTCCAATCATAAGACACAAGATTTTCACATGTGAGAGATCCATTGACTTTTTCAAGTTTTGATACACAAAAAAGCATACTGAACAGGAGGTATTTAATTATCTTCTAGAATGTAAATTATCTAACTTCTTGTGATATAAGATGCGCTGTCATTACAATACAATTTCTGTACTTTGACAAAATCCTTTTTTTGGTGAGAGATAGTTCAATTACAGCAAAAAGCTCATTAAATTATTTTTTCCCAATTGTAACTTATGTGATCAGTTCTAGGTGCTTTGATTACAGGATCAAAATAGAATTGGGAAACCCAGCATTACTCAGATGAAAATCTGTCAAGTACATATGATATCCAGCGTACAAAAGAGTGTATAGACAGTTATCCCGACTCAATTTGGGTTTTTTAATTATTTATTTCTTAAATAAATTATGGGTTTAGCCCAACTTATGAATAAAAAAATCTTATCAATAGTACTGATAGAGTCCTGATATCAAAAAATTGTGCAGCTGATCTTGCAAAATGGAGCTCTAAATGGTCACCAGAGGGCACAAAATGCCTTTAAATCATATCAGTAGAAGACATACACCAAAATTCTCATACTTGGTCCCTGACACTAAGTTTCAATGGAAATTAGTTGTGTTCAGAAGTAAATAGTACAACCTAATGTCAGGTCTTAGCTCTCATTTGAAACCAGAGAGCCATTTTTGCCTTGGTGAATAAATCCAAGGTCACATACACAGGAAATTTTGTTCCGTTCCTAACCCCTCACTTTAAAAGGCATATTTTTAGCTTTAAGGTATGCATGGAACAACTCATACTAAACAATTTCAGCTTGTGAAGACTGTCAAGACCCCACTAATTTCTAAGATTGTCTTTTGACCTGTGAGGCACAAAACATAAAATGATTTGCTGATGTTGTCAATTCCTTTCCTCTGAGGTACAAAGATCCTTTGGCACATGCTACTCCCAATGCAGGTTCATAACTGTCCCTGACTACGGTTACCAGAAGTGCTGATCTTTCATCTTGCTTTGTAGCTACCAAGAAGCTAAAGACCAGCAGCATGATGGGCTCCAGCAAGATGTACAGCTTCCCTTTCAACTCTTACTTTAGGCTCCCTTTGGCCAGCTGTGTTATCCATGGTCAAGTAGAACACTGAGTCCATAAGTGATAACATTTGCTCCCTGCTAAGGTCAAGACACATGGTAAAATGTTTGAATTTTATAATATTGCTTATTACCCACCTTCCACTACTGGGAGTGTAGCTATTTAAATCCATTGTGGAGAATGTACAAATTTCCCCTTGTCCATCTAAAAATGGACTGCAATGAAGTACAGTGAGATCATTGGGTGAGGATTTCAACAATTCTACTGACAGTGAAATTTGGAAAAAATATATAGGGAGTATTAATAAATTCATGATTGAATTCAGATGGAAATGTGACCAGCAAAATGTGAAGTTAGGAAAATATACTGAGCCCTTACTTCATTAATAAATTCCAGTTGTGAAAACAATATGAACAGAATGATATCTATAAAATTTAAATACATAATACATTACTCTAGTGTTAATGATTGTTTCACCATCTGTTGTTGGCATCAATGACATCAGAAGACAATTATTTCAGAAAGTTTCTCTTCCATGTAGCTGAGGCCTTTCTTTACACTGCTGAAGGTCCAAAGTTTAGTCAGGTTATGGCTCTTGCAGAGACACTCGGTACTCCAACATGTGTGTTAATACCAGTGCTATCAGGTAAAAGAAAGGAGATTCTTATGGTTTCTTTTTTTAGATTTAAGTATCAAGTGCTGTGATGTACTACAAGGCAATTCCCTAAGGTGACTAGGAATGTCTTCCAAATTAAACATGCTGTTAAACTAGATTAAAATGACAAAAACCAGATAAATCAGATTAAAGTCTGATCCTACTCCAAGCTTAATTCACACTGCTGTAAAACTATATCATTACAACATGCAGAACACTGAATTAAAGATCAAGTGCCAGCTTTAAATTTAATTTCCTCACATTTGCCAGTTTCAGATTATCTTGTGCTAACAGCATGACTGACACTTCACAGGCATGCCTGAAAATAAATTCCTCTAATCCAGAACCTCTCCTGCCAATATCTCAGTTTTCTCATGGGGTCTGCTGAGTGGGTAGATTGGAAACCTGGTATCATAGAGAGATGCCGGAATATAAAATTAACACTGAGAAATATCAAGGCAGACACAGATTAAAGATGGGGAATT
The DNA here is from genome assembly GCA_013390025.1 of Pitta sordida. Lineage (NCBI taxonomy): Eukaryota > Metazoa > Chordata > Aves > Passeriformes > Pittidae > Pitta > Pitta sordida. The sequence goes on along the minus strand of WEKX01005325.1, from coordinate 41,779 downwards.
GGACAAACTCAGATTAAATGTGAGGTCAGGAAAATGCCCCTTTCCTCTGACTTTAAGTTCCATCTACCTGAGAGAGAAGCCTCCTGATCAGGACCAAAAACATGGGGCTGTAATTCTGCAGTGTGTTGAAGACCATGTCAAGGTATTTCAGCATGTATGAGAGGATGTCCAGTTGTGTCTTTATTGTAAATACAGTCACATTCACACATAGAAAAAGGGGAGGAAGTTTAGTATCTGCCAAGTGAATGTATTTGAGGCACTGACTGTGTTTATCCCTCTTCACTGATATGCTGTGATACAGTTGGGTCTCCTATATTACTGACCCATGGTCTTAATAGGGCTCCGTGAAGCCCTGCTTCCACGTTGAATGGCAGCTTATTAATATGTGAATTTGCCCCACACCCTCAGACGATCCCTGGCATTGTTTCAGCACTGTATTGCTGTGTATTGGTTGCTGTGGTGGCTGTGCCAGGGGCGTGGTGAAGCGTGGAAGCCCTGGCTGTGCCCAGGGACGGGGGTGGGAAGTGGTGGAGCCCGGGGGCTGTGGCGAAGCAGAGCTGCCGCTGCTGGCAGATCGATACAGGGGGCTGCGCCACCGCCGTCACCACAGTGGCAGGTTGCGCATGCACTGTTGCAAAAACGGGCCTCCATCATTGCTAAAAAATCATGCCCCTGAGATCTGAAGCCGCAATATGGAGGGCACAAAGTGCAAGAGGGCCAACTGTATATTACTTTTGTTACTAGACCTCCTATAGCCATCTCTGACTCCTTAGGTCAAATGATGTTAGCTGGACTGCAGCTCCACATTCAGACCTGCTGCAACACAGCTTGTGGAGAATGTTAGAACTTCATTCAAACCCTTTTTAGCTGAACTTTACATTCAGATCCTCAATGTAAAAGTTATAAAATAGTGTTTTATTTTTGCATGATGACTGCATATGACTCAACAGACTTTTAGCCTGTGGGAGAATTATATAAATAAAGAAGACACTAAATAAATAAAGCAACCACAAACCGTGTAAGCTGTAAGTCAAACAAACAAGCAGGTCTCATAATCTGTAGGAAACTGGAGACTGCCTTGGGGATATGTTGATGGAAGCGCACTTCCAAGGTCATCCTTGTGGAGAAGGCATGATACCCCATAAAAATTCTTTCCTCAGGATATTGTCATTTTGTTAGTAATTTAGACTGTCCTATCTTGGTAAATATACTGGTAAATATAAACCCCCAGAATTTTAGTCTAAATTACACAACGTTAAATAAACAATTTAAAAAAGGAAAATACAGTGATCCCTCGCATAGTCGCGGTCTGTAATTTGTGGGATCCCATACTCACTGTTGATTTTCCAGCGAGTTGAGGGCCCCGGCGCGTGCACAGAACATACCGCGACCTCAGTCTGATAGGCCCCCAGCCCCGCCGCTCGGGGTGCTGGCCCCGCCTCCGCCCCGCCTCCCTGCTCACACAGCCAGCCTCGTCTCCGCTCCCCCCTGTCCCACTCACAGGGCTTGTGTCCCCATCCCCGCTCCCCCCTGCCCCGCTTGCGGTGCCAGCCCCGGCCCCGGTGCCAGTCCCGGTCCCTCGCACGGTGAGCACACCCAGGCCCGGGCCTCCCCGCTGGTGCGGCAAGCACAGCCAGACATCTAAAACAAGCCCCGCTCTCAGGACCATCCTCCAGACCTTATATGGGGAGGGGGCGTGGCTACGGGCGTGGCAGACTCAACTACGTAGTGGGTTCACTATCTTTGTGGATTTCATGACTCGCGTGCGGCGGACCAGACCCAACAGTATGCAAGTAACAGGGGATCACTGTATTCCTAACAAAGGAATGTATTCTTTCCAAAGACAGAATATACTGAATTTGTATATTAGGTAGTCATCTTTTACTATAAATATATACAGTAATATATATTAGGTAGTCAACCTTTACTATAAATATGTGGGGGTCAGTTTGTTGGAAGGAATTATTCTCTTTCTTACTTTTATTTGTATGAGCAATTCCAAAGTGTTTAAGATTTAGTCAATGATGTAACATTGAGTAGATACAGATGTGAAGATTATTTTAGAAAAAAAAAAGCAAACTAATTTGCATGCTACTAATGTAAACACCTTATTTTCTCACTCTTAATAATCTTGATACTTAGGATAACCTATGTTACTCACAGAGTGAATGAAGAAAATTAATGTCTAAGAGAAAGGTATATATAAAACCAGCTTGCTGACCTACCTGAAGTAGCCAATATGTTGAGGAGAGAGGTGTCAATCTTAAACACATTAATAACATTCTTTGGCCAAGCCTATTAGAAGAGTCCCTGATCATAGATGTAGCAACATACCAAAGGAGCCATAAAAGTCTTTCAGGCTTCACCACTTCAGGCAGAAAGTGAGTTAAGGTGAATGACTGCATTTTTAAAATAAGGCATTTGTAAGCAAGGGAGGAGATAGAGGCTCTACATCCTGCATTGTTGAACATTGATATGCAATGTTTGAATATAAACAAACATGTGTCCAAGAAAGCATCCTAACCACCACCTTCTTACTCAGGAAATTAGTTAGAGCTCCTGATTTTCACAAAAATTTATAAGGGAGGATTCAAAGAATATTCCCAAAATGCTTGATGTGCTCTGACTACAGTCGGGTCTCCTATACCATGGTACCGCGGGTCTTGGCCCCTATCCACAAAGACCTCCTTCCACGCAGAATGACATCTCATTAATATACAAATTTGCCCCACACTCTCACATGCCCCCCCCACCCCAGCCCTGTTTTGGCACTGTGTTGCTGTACATCAATTGCCATGACAGCTGTGACGGGGTTGGGGGGGAATCGGTGGAGCCACCACTGTCACCGAGCCAGGGAGGGGGGAAGGAGCAGAGCTGCTGCCACAGCTGTGTGTGTTGATTTGCATATTCATGGCTGCCTAATTGAATATTCATGCGTACCAGGTCGCACATGCGCAGTTGAGAAAAGCGGCCTCCTTAATTGCTGAAAAATCATCCCACTCAGATGTGAAGCTACAATATGGGCCACGTGAAATGGAAGAGGGCTGACTGTATTAGAAATTGTATTCAAATCTCTCTAGTAGAGAAGCTGAACCTGAATTTGCAATGCCTCTTTTGAGTGCTCCCATCAAAAAACCAGTTGGCAAAAAGCACTTCAAAAAATAACCCCTTTGTCCTTCTGTGTTTTCCATGGTGTCTGTCTACCAAGGCTCTTTTGAGAAAAGATTCTATCTCAAAGCTGGTAGAGGAGTTGAATACAAGGATGCCTCTGAACACTCAACTATACCACATTGCCAGGGCACGGGCAGTTTTGGATAAGTTCATTGGAATCTGTCTTCCAAATATAAGTGAAAGTTTGAGTTTTGGAATAAAATCTACATTTCAGATTTCCACCTTTATATTACCTTGTCGTTCAACTTTAAACATTCAAGCAGGGACGCAGAAACCCCAACACACACTGAATCATAGTGTGTGTACTTCAGGTGGAGCAGACCCAAAAATACATATTTTAGACCTCATTACCTTCTAATGCCCTTGCAATTGCAACCAGTGTTGGTGCCACAGAAATTGATGAGATTAGATTGCTTAAAAGGCAAGTAGCAGTCAAAGAACAAAAAAGGAAAAGACTCATGAAAAATTACCTAAAATTTCCAGCATTTTAGTGTAAAATATGAAGTGCTTCCAAGTTTCTTTCTTTTTAGCATCTGTTCGAATATAAAGTTACCAACTCTAATGCAGAAAATAGAAATACATAAATTGGTAGCGACTTTTGTAGAATGAAAAGGGAAACTGGAAACCATAACCTCCCCACATTTTTCTTCTGCTAGAACCTTTGCTTCTTTGAAAGGTGGACTTTTGCTGGAAGTGAGTGCGACAGGGGAGAAGGATTTGCAAAGTCATTCAAGCTTTGCTCAAAATCAATTGCTACGTCCCTGCCACAATATGAACAATAGGGTCTTTATTCATCTTTTTCCCTAAACAGAGAACAAGAAAAGCCAGAAGTATTTAAGTAACATTTTAATTGGACCCTACAATAGTTCCAAAAACAATGTGAGCTACAAGAAGAACATGATTCACTTTGGCTACTCTGTCATATCATTTGTTCTTCCTCAGCCTTATAAACAGGTACATAGTGACTTTCAGAAATATAGGAAAGTTAGAAACAGAAAACAGGTGCTCAGAACTCGTAACACCTTTCCCTTATTTCCTCTAAATTAAAAAAACAAAACCATCAGCATTTGTGAATGTAACCTTCTAATATTAAAATGAAATCATGTGTTCCAGTAGCTGATTGTGACAGTAACACTTCATTTCCCCCTTTCTGTTCTCAAGTGGCAAATTGATATGACACAATGCAGAAACGTTTTCAAGTGCATACCCTGAAAAGCTTAAAGTGTATCTGTAACCCATTAGTTTCTGAAAACTTAGACGTCTATATAGTGTGTCCATATCTGTAAATTTCTTCAAGAAAACTAATCCAGGCAGATTTGAGCTAACATCTGTCTACAATATCAGCCACTTGAGTCAATGTATTGGTCAGCATTTTATCTAGGGAATAAATTGAAAAATATGTGAAATCAAAATGAATAATAGTTACAGTAATTCATATAGGAAAGTGTTTTCTGATCTTTAAAAGTCTAGTAACATTTTGGCTTCTATTACTTCTCTCTGTTCTGCTACTTCATTCTGTAATAAGTTATAACAAAAAAAAGGTTGAACAATTTTGGTTTCTAGAGACATTAAAAATGTTTAATCTTGTCTTTGTGAATGAATTGCATAATCCATATGTTGGAACCATAAGTCAGATCAAATGAGGATAAAGATAGTTTAGCAAGAAATACCTTAGTTTGCACCTCTGTGCTGGTTTGAATGTGTTTGTTTTTTCCCTGGCAGCAGGGGGGCTAACTAGCAGAGGTAATGCCAGCCAGTTCCCGGCTGGGCCAGCTGCCGGCCAAGGTCAGGAGCAGATAGAGGCATCTCTGTGATAACATATTTAAGAAAGGAAAGAATAAAAACTAGTAACAGCAAAGAAGATGGCCGGAGAAGAGCCTGTGAGAGATTGAACAGCCATGAAGACACCAAGACCAGGGCAAGTGGAGGAGGCGGAGGAAGTGTTCCAGGCGTCTCACTGCTGCTTGTGGAATGGACTATGGTGAAGCAGACTGTCTGCCTGAAACCCATAGAGAGAGAGTAGAGATGTAGAAATCCACCTGTGAGCCCACACTGGAATTGGAGGATGCTGGAAGGCTGCTGACATGTTGGAGCCCACATACTTGGAGCAGATGTCCTAGGAAAGACGTTGTAGCCCATGGAAGAGGAGTCCATGCTGTGTGACAGAACTGTACTTGGTAGGATCTGATCTATGTACTTTGGGATGGGCTCACGAATGAAGCACCTTTATGATTATTCAACATTGGCAGGTTTCTCTGGCAGTTAAGTATTTTTCAGTTTAAGAAATAACGGTGAAGAAAATACCACATGTGGAAATTATTACAGCGTTGTTGCACCTACAATGACATGTTGGTTCTATTTCAACTCAGGCAGCACTTAAAAATAGAAGGTGACTATGCTACAATTAAATCCAAAACATGTTGTCAGTACAGGAAAGAAAACCAGCAGTTTCTAATCTCATTTTACAGGTACAATATTTGTTTATTCCACATGGTATTTCCCAGACTTCTCAGCATAATGTATGAAAAGTGGATGAAAAGAAAACCCAATGGAAGATGTATTTAACAGTTGAAAGGATATGATACCTCAGCACAAAAAAAAAAAAAAAAAAAAAAAAGGTAAAAGCCAGTTTGTCTTCTGATTCACCTTGGTGAATTCAATGTATCTGTGCATAATTGCATGGCACGTATGAACCCTACCTTTTACACTCTGTCACCTGTGCTGAGACATTGTCATTTATGCTTCTTATCTTCATATATATTCACATATATTCAGGCCACTGAATCACATAATTTTTACCAGAGGAAAAAAGGTGCTACATACTAAAACGGAAAAAATAAATTATATATTTTTCTCAGGAAAAATTATTTATCATGCAATTACTCAACCATCAAACAACAAATAATAGCCAAAATAAGTATAAAAAATATAATGTGATTCCCTTTAACAATAATATTTAAACAAGCAATAGCAAAAAAATTAGAACATGTACAAGAGGTTATAAGCAGTATATTCTAGCAAAACTGAAACATCAGGTTAAGCGGTACAAATAATAGATCAATGTCATATTTAATTTTTAAAATCTGCTAAGAATAAGTATCATGCATGACAGCTTATCTATGAAAACTAGCTAGGGATTTTAATTTAGGAGAAATGCTTAAATTTAGCAGCTACAATTCTTGAACAGGACAGCATTAAACAGAAGCAAGTTTGTCATTGCTGTTGGTAGAAAGCAGTAGCATTTTTTTGTGAGTTTTTTTACTAAATGGAGGTGTAGGGGAGAAAATGGTGAGCTGTACATTTGGTGTGAGTTGCAGTAGGTATGACATGAATAAGATGCCTGATACAAGTAACCATGTGCTAATACACAAGCATTCAAATATGAGGATATGGACACTACATTAATTAGGCTTTGGACACCACATTAAATGGGGCTTTTACATAGTTGTACAGTTTACTCATTTTCATCCTGTCTGACCATTTGAAGCCAAAATTAGATGAGACATTCATCTAATTTAAGACCAAATTACTATGAATATGCTAAAATGTGTTTTATCACCTTAAGTGTGTGGCAGCAACACCTCTACTTCAAGTGCAAGTTTGCTATTTTGTCTAAACATATCTTCAGTATATTATCTTGTTATTCAAGTGATAATATTTGTTCTGCTTTACCTTTTGCTATCCAATATATTATATATGCAGCTATGAGTAAAATGTTAGCTCTTTTGCTTTCTTTTGCAAAATCCAGAATATCTATCTTCTCTGTACATTTTAATAAAACAACACAGAAATCTTTTGAAGAATAAACAAATATTGAAAAAAAAGCACTGTGAAAGCATGTAATATTATTAATTTTGCATCTACTTTCCATGCACTGACATACTAAATGGAGAGAAGACATAGAAATTTAACATCTTGTTCGGTTGGAATAACTTTTCCAGTATAAGTTAAACATTCATGCTAGTCCAGCTAAGCAAAAAGGAGCAGCTAACTTTGAAGGGAGGCCTTAAGAAGGAACATAAAAAGACCACTGCAGCCATCCAGTCTCTCAAAATATCACTGCTGTAATTGCCAGAATTATAGCTTGTGGTTACCTGCCACATTCTTTGGTGCTCAACTCATGGTTATTGTGCTGCCACGGATTAAAACATTGGCTTAGAGCTGTTTTGCAATCTACAGAATGCTATATCCACTGTGTACTGTACTGTATCAGACACACAGGCCTTGAGACAAAGTGCGTTGAAACGTACCCACATAACAAATAGCTTTTTAGATGCATAGAAAACACTGCATACTTGATGTCATTCCAAAGACTTGTCTTAACTTTTAGTTCTCAACCAGACTAATAAAAATAAAAATAAACTGTACTTTGCATCTTTTGATTATGAGTTCCTCCAAAAGACAAGAGAATGGCACATTTCTCAAGAATTTTCCTCAGATTTCTTTTGGCCACAGATAAAGAAGACAACATAAAAGTCAACATATTCATACACAAATTTGTCATAAATTCAGCCCCATTAAATGGCTTGATAATATCAGGAACATTAAATATATTAAATACTTCCGGATAAGAAATTGAGCTCTGATCCATTCTGTAAATTTCCTTTTTCCTTGCAAATGATCAAAGTGAGGGAAACACAAATCAAGATCCTGTAGGATTTTTAAATAAAATTGTTATTATTAATAGAATTATACCAAACCATTCAGACAACAGAATATATTTTTCCTCTACCTCTTTCCTAGCTCATTATAGAGAAGCCTACCTGAAGTAAAAGATTGTCTTCCTTAATCTAACATCTCCTAGAGAAGAAGATATAGATATTTTTAAGTCCTAGGCTGATGAACTTTTCTGGAGCATGGAATACCCAAACTAAGACCCCTTTTATCTTTATGTCCTTCAACACTGTGGTCTACATTTGTCCAAGTATCTCTGTTTCTCAAGGTGCTTTATGACTAGAGGTAGAGAGGGACAAGTGCTATGACACGTTTCTGAGTCCAAAATTGTTGTGTATTGACAGAGAAGAGTCATTAAATTAAAAAATGACATAAATTTTATGATTGACTGATGAGAAAACTCAGATTGAAAACAGATTCAAGCAGAAGATTGTTAAAAGTTGATGTAAAAGTGTTTGCTGACGGTCACTGAAGGTCTCTACAGCCTCATTGCTGTTAGTTGGCAAAATGATCTGGTGAATCCATGTGTCCCAGAACACCCCAACCATTACCTTCCCTTTTTTTGGAACTCCAAAGCTCTGATGCTAGTCAGGTTCATAAGAATCATGAAAAACATCCATCATAACATGATAGAATCTGACAAAATAGTATAATGCTTTTTACTTGCAGTCATGGAATTCTTGTCTAGTATCAGACTGACTAATTGTGTAGAAACACAGTGCATGTTATAAATCTGTTATGATGTACACAACTATCTTTATTTGGTTTTTGTTTAGCAATGTATATAGGGCATGGAAACATAAGCAAAGCATTACTTCCCCAGTGGTTCACCTAATATCCAAATCCCACTCACTCCTTCCATAATACCAGTTTTCCTTTTACTGACTATTTGAGCAAAAGTGTAAACTGAAGGTGTTTTGAATCAATGAAAGTTTTGATGATGGTTTAAGCAAATTATAGATTGATACAATTTTGAGCAGACATAGCACTAGCATAATGAATAAAAATATCTATTTCTATGTTTTGTGTAGAGTAGACAAAGTTATGCACTATAAGCATAGCTAAAGGACTAATTATTTTATTTGGACTGTTGTGACTCTTTTTTATATTATAATGCAAATATAACACAAGCTTTTATAACACTCAATTTTTGGTGTAACCTCAAATCAACATCTACTCTCATGAAAGTTCGTAAAAGAAATACAGCATTTGAGTAATTCTTTTCAATATTTGGCTTTTACAAAATGGTATAGCATGACTTATAATCAGTACAAATTTTATGGAGAGCACTTGTGACTGTTCTTGATGATGTCATGATCATTCTGTTACTTTACGCTGGAGTATTTCCATTCCAATGTTTTCATTCTTACCTATAAGGTCTGAGCATGTTAGTGTGAGGATACCTTACCTGATGTATAGCTATTCAGACTGGATATTGTTTTAGCCAAGGTATTACAGAAATCACACTAGGTAATGACTGCAAAAAATCCTGTACTGTAGATTAAATGGAGAAAAGTAAATCAGTTATGAGAGAGGCCTGCGTTTTCAGAAGCAGACATAATTTGAAGAATAATGAAGAAGGCTGGAAGTTTCTGTACCAAGGAAAGGGGATTTTACAACAAAGGTAAAGTGTAATCATATTTGTACTTACAGAACATCCATTTTGATATTTAACTAGAGGGGGGGAAAATGAAGTAAAAACTAGACCAAAAAAACCCAAAACAAACTACTAATCCAAGAAAGACCCATTTAAGACCATAGTGAAGGATGACATTTTGAGAACCTCCATTAAGCTACGTATTTTGTGTAAGTATTGATAAGAAGGCAACATACTCTCAAATGAGAGTGCCAAAGTACAGGATGTAACAGAACTGAAATGAACAATATAAATTTATGTAAATCAGTTCTAAAGCTGAATTTGAAAGACTTCCAATTTGTTTAATATAGAAAGACACAGTCAAAACAACATACGTTCTGCTGTTTTACAAGGTAATAACTCCATGAAATAACCATGCAACCTTGAATGATGTATGTTAGTGTTTGAAATCCTATTCAGTTGACCTATATTTTTAATCTCATTTGAGTTTTTCTTCTTTTCCACACAGAGTATTTTAACAAAGTAGAACCTTGAAACTCAGAAATTAATCTGATGTTCCACCATACAATTTGTATTGTTTATTTAGGCTTCAACCATAATGACAGATATGTGCACTTTTAGATTTGTATCAAATCCAGCTACTCTTGCATTTGTCCCGGGGATTTGTGTTTAAAGATAAAGATTTGCTAAAATGAAACCATAAGGAGAAATGTCAGCAAGAGGAATAGGAAAAAATCCTTCAGATACTAAGGAGATTCATTCATTGTTCAAGTCTAGATGCTTAAAATATTAAAACAAATTTGTTTCTTTTTACAATGTTAAAGTTAGGCAAGAGTTTCAGTTTTCTTTCGAAACAATGATATCTCACTGTACCCTCTTAACACAAAGAACTGCACGAGAACTGAGTTTTAATTAAAATCACTTGCACTTGGATTTTATTTCTCAAATCAAAACATAATTTGAAGGAGGTTTCCCCCTGCTTCTAAAGAAGGGGGTAATTTAAGAAGTTTGCATATTTAGGATTCCACAGAATCATTGAATCATAAAATATGCTGAGCTGGAAGGGACCCATCCGGGTCATCAAGTCCAGCTCCTGGCCCTGCACAGGACTCCTCAAGAATCACACCGTATGCCTGAGAGTGTTGTCCAGTTTATACTGCATGGATGGTGGACACTGCCTCTGCTGAAGCTCCACCCACTGTATTGAGTAATTGTTCTTGTCATTTCACATCAGGTAAGTGCCTCTTTCCACAGCACAGAAATTTCTATTCTTTGTAATTGTCCAGGTGAAGCCTGCCTCTTGAAAACATAGCCATCTCTCATAATTGATTTAGCTTTTCTCAATTATACAGCTTTTTTCACAATGATCTTCCCTGATACTGATACAAGTTTCACTCACTGAATGTATTCAGTGCAATTAAAGAACATCATGAAATTGTTATAGGAGAAGAGGTTGCTGAATGCACTATGGTTTTTCTTCTACATAAGCCAAGTATATATATAGTCAAATATATTTAAATTAATCTGTGTTCCAGTTCCAAATAATGAATGTCCGTTTGACAATGGAGAGTGATTTATTCTGTCAAGAAGGAAAGATTTGTCTTTGCCAAGGTGCTGCAAAAATATGTTTCTTTCCATTCAGAGAGAAATCATGCACTCCTCTTGTACTTGGAAAACTAATTCTGATTAAGGATTAACATAAACAGCTGAATTAATCTCTTCTTCATTCATTTATCTTCATAAACCAAGATCAGAATGTTTACCTATAAGAAGGTATTATGTAATACCTGAGAATTTGGAAACACTCAAGTCTACCATCTGATAAGCAGCTGAATTAACTATCTGCTCATTCATTAAGATTCATCCGACTTAAAGATGTAATTATTTGTCAGAGAATTTCTGGGGCAATCCCAAAGAAATTTTGTCACATACAGAGATTCTGATGTCACTAGTGATGTTACATACTCTTCATATATCTAAGAAGTCAGTGCTCCTGTAAACTAACAAACAAACAAACCCCACAACTTTGGAAGCCAATATGTACCAAAGACCATTTTGTTAAATGTTAATGAAAGGCCTTTTCACACACAGCAGCTAGAAAAATTAGCAGCATAACCAATAACACAAGGAATACCTCATGAGATCAAGTCATTCAGTTTTCTTGAGAAATAAATGACTAGACAAATGACATCTTGAAAAAAATGACTAGGGTTAAGAGTGTGTGCAGAAACACCAAATATGCATTGAGAGTCTTTCATGTAATTCAGAATGGCTCAAGAGACAAGGAAAACCAGAAATTTTTTGTCCCCAAGCCCTGTTCTACATTGGCTTTGTGCTGATATCTATGGCGTGCTAACAAGAGAGTATTCAGAAGAGTGCAGCTTTCCTATCATCCCAAAAACTGAAGAGAATAATATGTCAAATTCTCTAAGTTCCTATAAAGACAAAAGCTCTCTCTCATATCTAAATATTACAATAATTTCTTTCACAATTAATAGGTTGAAATAAAGGGTTTGTGTGCACAAGGAAGAAGACTAAAAATTATTTTGGTTACAACAGCAGTATTAAATAGGCAAAGTTGATCCACTCGTAAAAACTGAATGCAATGCAAATTTTTATTATCAAACTATTATTAAAAATAGTATTAAAATATTTAAATAAAATGTTTACAAGGATATTTAAAGCTCTTTCTGTTTCATAGTTCAGCTTTTTACTTTGAGGAGGTACTTGGCAATTTTTTTTTCTTGGAGTCCTTAAAAAAATACATGCACAGGAAAACATATGGAAACTGCCCACAGGAAGCATATATCAGATAAACATAGGAAGCAATTATTCAGCAGGAAAGTTTGGAGGAAATGGGTTGTTTTTCGGTCAGTTCTGGTGTTCTGTAAATTCCAGGATATCAGCAGTAATGAAGGAAATAGATTAGCAATTGCAGGGCAACTATTGTTTATACAGTGTTGACATCAAATGTCACTCTCCTAGCATTTACCTTGTAAAAATAATTTAATATTGGGGAAAAACAAAGCATTCTTTCTTTTCTTCCAACAATGTCACAGCAGTTAGTCTTCACATCTCTGCAATAAGAAAGTTTGAGGAGGGAATAATTCACCTGCTAAAGTAGTAGAATAAAAGAAAAATACATTAGAAAACATCAACTATTTCTTAACAATACTTTGTTTCTTATTTTTTAAGATGATAAACTTTTATTTTGGAATAAACTAGTAGTATAAGAGCACCATAAATAAAACCTAAGAAAATCTGAGTGTTTGTTACTTTAAATGAATTTAATTCTTCACCGACATGAAGAAACCCTCTTCTGAACTAAGTAATCTCTTGAAGTCATTAGGGAACTCTCATTTCTAAATCATAAATATTAAGTAAACATATAAATAAAGATTCCCTTTCAATCAACCCAACTGAACATCAAGTTGTACCTAAACACATGGGCTCTTCTGAAAATTTCTTAATAAAACTCTCAATGAAATAAATATGCATCTGTATAAAAGTCTTCCTTGTGAAAACATATCATGGGAAAAGCATATCCACTGTACTGTAGTTCTAATCTCCCCTAAAGTGGAGAAAGGTGTTTATGCAGAAAGCAAATGCAATTGTGAAAGGTGCTTTGCTTTGTGCAGGCAAGAGAGGTGAAACGAAGTAGCCCACTTTATATTCTGACAATACACTTCATAGCAAGCTGCATAGAAAAAAGGATAGGACAAGAAGCAGGACAAACACCCAGAAGGAGAAAATTTAAGTACCATATTCTCAGTTTCATATGCACAAATATCTGCTCAGGATAGCAGAATTTCAGTGATATCCCTCCTCCCTACCCTGCCACATCAGGATTACAGACATCGTCAGCAACCCTACTGGGCTACAGGCAGAACAGAGCCAGCTGTTCCTCAGTAGCCCTACTGGGGCTACCAGAAAAGACAGAAACAGAGAAACTCTATATGGCTTCTTGGAGTCATCCTTGTTCCAGCTATCATCAGTCCTGTGCAATTCTTTGTTTTATTTCTTTACGGTAGCATTAATTTCCCTGTATTTCCCTCCCTTCTATTTGAAGTAGTCAATTATTTCAGCAATTATTTCATTTAATGACTGAAGATGTTATTAGGAGTATTTCTTTTCAAATTATTTAGAATATTTTGTCTAAGGACTTTAATGGCTTATTTTTATTTTAGCCATAAACATCTTATCCAGATCTGTAACAGACTTTGTTTCTCTTAGCAAAATTTAATAAATAATCTTCAAAAGCATTAAAGATTGCTTCAAATTTTATCCATTGATAAATGAGCGAGATCTGACCCATTGTTGCAAAGACTGTCAGGTACAATAAAAGAGCATTTCTTGCACATGAAAAATGAAACAGGAATGCAAAACCATTTAGTAAAATATTCTTAACTTGTTCTCATTAGTTTTATTTATGAAAAATAAGGTATATTCTTATTCTATCAGATATCCAAATAAAAACATTTCTTGTTACTTATTGGAAATTTTTCTTATGCGTACTTATTTTCACAACAGCATATCTTTGAAACAAAAATTATATTTAAGTGCATTCAGCATTGCATATCCATGCTCATTTATCACCCAAGCAACCTGTAGCAGAGTTTCTTGAATAGATTGATTTCTTGCATTACATACATTCATAAGTTTGAACTTACAACAACAGAAGGTTTCAAACTGACTTTAAGAAAAACAGGATCAGAAAATGCAACTTTGCCATTTTTACAAAATTTACTGCAGCAGTACAATCAAAACTCAGCAAGTGAACTGTAAAAAACTCCAACTACTGTCAGAATGGTCTGAATCCAAAGTAAAAACAAATTTCCACTGGGAGAGCTGGCAAGGCTGAGAGAGATCCCTGCCTGGAGCAGAACAGTGCCAGCTCTGAGCTCCGAGAAAGACAGGCAACACAAAGATAGTCTAGATGTGAAGATTTTTGGAAAATTTTCACAGAGGAAAATGAGAAAGCAAGCTAACAAGGCAAGGGAAGCTGCTGCACTTGCATTGCCTCACCAATTTTTTTCTTCAAATGTTTTGCTGTTTGCCTTTTTCTGAGTATTTCTAGTAGAAAGGTTGAAGCAATGACCAATGGAATCACTATCACAAAAAGGTCCTAACCAGATGTTCAATCCTATTTCCCTATGACTTTCCTAGTGGTATTGTTCCCAGATCAACCTCTCTAAATCTCTGTCATAAAAATGCCCATTAAGGTATTTTTGATCATATATGAACCTATTATTTTTGTAGAAGGACAAACAATGTCATGGCCTTCAAGCAATTTACCTGTGTCATATTACTCTGTTCATGAAAATCACAAGCTGAACCTGACTCATTACAGGTTCACAGGGTATTCTGAGTTGGAAGGGACTCACAAGGATCATCTAGTCCAACTCCCAAGTGAACACCCACCCAGGGATCAGGCCCACAAGCGCAGAACCACGGGCACCATGCTCCATCCATCCAAGCCTCCCACCATCTAGACCATGTCACTGAGCTGTTCATCGAGTCTTCTCTTAAATACCTCCAGGGATGGCGACTCCACCACCTCCCTGGGCAGACCATTCCACTGAGAGATCACACTCTCCGTGAAAAACCTCCTCCTAACATCCAGTCTAAACCTCCCTTGGCGTAGTTTAAGGCGATATCCTCTTGTTCTGGTGTCATGAGCCTGAGAGAAGAGATTCACACCCATCTGACTGCAACCTCCCCTCAGGTAGTTGTAAACACCAATCAGGTCGCCTCTGAGTCTCCTCTTCTCCAGGCTGAGCAACCCCAGTTCTCTCAGTTTCTCGCCATAGGGCTTGTCCTCCAGTCCTTTCATGATCCTTGTCGCCCTTCTCTGGACCCTCTCAGGCAGCTCAACATCCTTCTTAAACTGGGGAGCTCAGAACTGCATCCAGTACTCAAGATGTGGTCTGACTAGCACCAAGTACAGGGGAAGGAGATCTTCCCTAGTCTGACTGACCACACTGTTACTAATACAGGCCAGGATGCCATTGGTCTTCTTAGCCACCTGGGCACACTGCTGGCTCATATTAAGTTTTCTGTCAATCGTTACTCCTACATCCCTCTCCATTTCACCACTCTCCACCCACTCATTTCCCACTTGATAGCGATGCATGGGGTTTTTAAGTCCAAAGAGAAGAACCCGGCACTTAGATTTGTTAAATTTCATACTGTTGGAGTCTGCCCATTTCTTTAGCCTATCAAGGTCTCTCTGAAGGGCCCTCCAACCCTCTGGCAACTCAACATTTGCCCCCAGCTTGGTATCATCTGCAAAGTTGCTACTGATGGACTCAATTCCCTCATCCATATCATCAATAAAGATGTTGAACAGTGCCGGGCCTAACACTGACCCCTGAGGGACTCCAAGAGTGACTGGCTGCCAGCTTGATGTGGCACCATTCACCAACACTCTCTGAGCTCGTCCATCTAACCAATTCCTAACCCAACCTAAAATGCTTCTATCTGGTCCATGCTCTAAGAGTTTCTCCTGAAGCTTATTATGGGAAACTGTGTCAAAGGCTTTGCTAAGATCTAAGTACACAACATCCACGGCCTTTTTTTTGTCAACCAGATGAGTCATGAGATCATAAAAGGAGATCAGGTTGGTCAGACAAGACCTGCCTCTCCTAAATCCGTGCTGACTAGATCTAATGTAATGGTCATTTTGCAGTTGCTGCATGATAGCACACAGCATTATCTGTTCCATGACTTTGCCCGAGACTGAGGTCAGGCTGACAGGTCTGTAATTACTCGGATCAGCTTTCCTGCCCTTCCTGTGGATGGGTGTCATATTAGCCAATTTCCAGTCTAGTGCAACACTATTTGAAGGGAGCATTGAACAGACAGCGATGATCCAGCGCGCTGGCATAAAAAAACCATCTGGATTATTTCTGTCATATATCCTTGGAGTCTGTAAAACAATCATATTACAAGGAATTAATACTAAGAACAATATAGAAAAAAATCATCAGGGGGAGGGAGGGGATTTTTTTTCACCCTTAGGATGGTTGGATTTGAGGGGTACATGTCTATCCCCTAAGCATTTATTTGTCAAACTAGAGCTTTTGGTTATCAGATTCCCGAGATTTAGCTCTCGCCTCCAGCTACCTTTTAAAGATTCTACAGACCTCATGCCTCTGGGTGTTCTGGGGTTGTTTATGACTTTCAGAAAGTTTTCTTTAAGAAGATCTGTTTGCTTTTATTTAAAATCAGAGTAATAGCTTATTAAGGGGGTGGGCTGAATAAGCAACTCAAATCTCCTTTTGAACTGGTAAGGGAAAGTAACTGAAAACAAACAATGTGACCCAACATTACTTTTTTTCTTCAGCATCTGATTTTCTCTCAATAGGATTTTCATGTAACAAACAATATGGTTTAATCAGTTCTTTGATTTATGCTGTGATCCCTTGGAAACTTAATTATATTTGTAATCATGTGCTGAGAAATTACTGTAAGAAACAACATTTTCAGGGTAAAAAGCATTTGTTTCGCTTCTTTTTGTTCAAAATTTAGGGCATAAAGTCCCCTGGTGCAGTTTCTTTTCAGGAAGCAGCTCTCATTTATAGAATTTATTGAAGTGAGAAGTATCACTACCAGTGTTACAGATGAGGAAGATTCATGCATTGAATAAGAAGCGTATAGGACGTTTGACTCAAAATGTAAAAAATACAGAGTGGTCTTGTAGTAAGAAATTTATGATGATCATGGTTATGCATCTCCATAAGCCCCCTGAAAGACCTGGATCACGTCTTCTCCAGACTATATCACAGTGCATCCTATAAATTACCTATAGCAATAACCACACCTATAGCTAACTGCTGTAAGTTCTGTGTCTCCTTGCATATAGTCACCTCAGACTGTCTAGAAAATTTGGTGTGGCTTTTGTTGGCAGGGACATATAGATGGAAAAAAAAAATAGATGAGCAAAAGGACTAGATAAGATCAGCCACAGCTTTGCTGCAAGCCACAGATGGCTGACACGATCCTAAAGCTGACTGAAACCTGTTTTTAAGGCTTAATTCCACTCTTGGACCTCTGTAATAGATTATGGCAATTGCTTTTATGCTGAGAGAAGAAGTTAGATCAGCATAAACTTAATTCCAGTTTGAACAAATCTGAACATCTCTGAGTAGAGAAATATGTTTGGGTGACATAGTCACTGGTCAGAAATTCGCTTTAGCTCTCTTTATCACATCTTTCTTCTCTCAGGAACATAGACCTTCTTTATTATCCACTGAGCTAGTTATGAACCCATATACATGTGACGTGCTATTTAGTATCAGAAGGAATAAATGGATCTGTGAGACCAAACTGCAATAGTTTTCTAGTAGTTTTCACCGGGTCACATTTCCATGGAGATGCTTTATAGACAAGCTGGATATTGGCGTAAGGATGTTGGCTGGATATCGGATAAGGCACCATTCAGTCCTCGGCTATCCTAGATTATAAGAGAAGGTTTTCTACTTTATAACTTCAAGATTAAAATCCATATGGTGGTTAAAAAGCACAGAAAGAAATATTTGAATGGTATTCCATAACCATTATTTTCAGGAGTTAAAGCATTAACAACATGTTTTATTGTCAAGTCTATTTCGAAGTTTGGGTCTTTATAATGCTCTTTATAATTTTAGAATTAGTTAAAATTCATTATAATGCTCATTTTCAAAGAAATGATTAAAAGTTAGAGCTTTCTAGACTCAACTGTTTTCAGTTTAATGTCTTGAAAATATATTTTTCTATATGAAATTTTAGAATTGTTATTCTAAGCTTCACACTAATCCTTCGGGGTTTTCTAAGGACTATTTTTTCCTCTTGAGTCATAAGCAATACCTACAGTGGTTCAGAAATATATAGATATATATATATAAGGCTTTTTCTTGATATGCTAACTCAGGTTTCAAAAATATTGTTTGGACCTTTAATACAGAGTTATATCGAATGCCCTTGTAGAAGGTTGTTTTTATTCTGGCTAGGAAAATAATAACCCTTCTCAAATCTTAGTACCCTAGGGGAATCAAAAACTTTCACAGTATCACAATATCACAGTATAGATAAGGCTGGAAAGGACCTTGAAGATCATCTAGTCCAACCTATAATCCAACTAACCTATCCTCTACATCTAGATCATATCACTCAACACCTCATCCAGCCTACCCTTCAACACCTCCAGGGTTGGCGACTCAACCACCTCTGCAGGCAACCCATTCCACATCCGGATCACTCCTTCAGTAAAAATCCTTTTCCTAATATCAAATCTAAACTTTCTCTGCTGAAGCTTAAGACTATGACCTCTCTTCCTGTCACCAGAGACCAAGGAGAAAAGACCAGCCCCCACCTGACTATCACCTCCTTTTAGATCATTATAGACAGCAATAAGGTAACCCCAGAGCCTCCTCTTTTCTAGGCTAAACAGACCCAGCTCCTTCAGCCTCTCCTCGTAGGACTTATCTTCCAGCCCCTTTACCATCCTANATTAAATTTCATTCTATTGCAATCTACCCATCTCTCCAGTCTGTCCAGGTCTCTCTGCAGGGCCTTCCTACCCTCTAACAGATCAACACATGCTCCGAGCTTGGTGTCATCCGCAAATTTGCTTACGATGGACTCAATCCCATCATCAATATCATCAATGAAGATGTTGAACAGGACTGTACCCAACACTGGCCCTTGGGGGACACCACTAGTAACCGGTCACCAACTAGATGAGACACCATTAACTACCACTCTCTGGGCTCGACCATCTAAACACTGACCCCTGTGGGACTCTGCTAGTGACTGGCTGCCAGCTGTATGTGGCACCATTCACTAACACTCTCTGAGCTCTTCCATCCAGCCAGTTCCTAACCCAACCTAAAATGCTTCCATCCAGTCCATGCTCTAAGAGTTTCTCCTGAAGCTTATTGTGGGAAACCGTGTCAAAGGCTTTGCTAAGGTCCAAGTACACAACATCCACAGCCTTTTTATCATCAACCATATGAGTCACTGGATGAATGAGTATAAAATATATCTAGGATATATATAATATTTATACAATTTTATATATAAATACATATATAAAATATCTTTATGCATTTAAATTTTCTGTCTCTTGCTTCCTGATTTGATTAAATTACTCTGCATTCACATTTACATTCCCATTAATCAATAAGTCTTTTCCACAGAGGAATAGGTTGATCAATGAATAAAACTCCATATTTTTGCATACAAATAGTTTTATTTACTTACACTAATAATATTATATGATTTTCTTCTGTTTGCTGTCAGAAAATATCATTCTACCTGATTTCCTACAAAATATTCTTCAAGAAAGTCAGAGTATTCAAGTCATATAAGACAAAATAATTTTAGTTATATCTACTTATCCACAATCTTCACTGCTAGAGAAGACCAAGAAATCTGAAAGGATTTCACCGGATGCAAGGGTTTTATATTGACTGAGTTTATCACCTGATCCTGAGACCTCACAATTTACACACATGCTCTGTGAGTCCTGAGGCTATCAAATCGGTCAAGTCAGGAGCATGCTCCAGTTGCCAGTGTGATCAGCTTTTGTCAAGGGAATATAGACATGAAAGTTACTGTGCTACTGGGGGAACGCCGTTTACTATTACTTTTGCTTTTGTATGATTCAGAGTTATTTGCAAAAGACACTGAGTGCAAGGTCTACTGCAGCTTTGGAAAAATACTCCATTAAGGCTTATCACTGCTCTGAAGGACTATTCCACATATTAAAAGGTGAAGTTTACTGGTTTATTACTTTCTTTGTTCTAATTAAGCATGTGCAACCAGAGTACAGCCAATGAATCAGATTAGACATGCAAAGCTATAACTGTCAAGATTTGTTCAAATCAAAAGTAATCCTTGTGATTCACTCAACAGAGTTTGATTCATTTTAGCAGTGACTGGATTAAGCATCCAAAATTACAAACCATAGTACAAGAAAGCATTATTTCTCCAATCAGAGGTAATAATTGTACAAATATGATAGAGCAGTGAGGAATGAAGATGTTCCCCTAATAGAGGACATCTTTAATCAGCACTAAAAAGAACTGATAAAAATATTTAATCAGAAGAATGATTCCTACCAGCCATGAGAAAATGTTGAAGGTAGAAGCTACCCTATGAAATTGAATGTATGATTTGGCTCACTAGGAACAAAAACTGTCTTTTCATATTAAGTTTTAAAAATTTCTTGGAACCCTTACCCGGAAATTCTAAAAAATATTTTCATTTAGAACCAAATACAATAAAGATTTCTATATTACCTGTGCAGTTTGGATATTTGTATAATTGATTTTGTCTTGGTTGCAGGTTTCTTGGGATATTGTGGTTTCATATTTGGTGGTCCCTTGATTGTTACTTGAATGA
This sequence comes from Pitta sordida, assembly GCA_013390025.1. NCBI lineage: Eukaryota > Metazoa > Chordata > Aves > Passeriformes > Pittidae > Pitta > Pitta sordida. The sequence continues at coordinate 20,952 of WEKX01005325.1, read as the reverse complement.
ATGTTCTTGTGCTGAAGGCTCTGCTTGACTGTGAATTTTGATACACATAATATAGATGATTTATGTTGCTGGTGCTCTTCTTGCCATCTGGGATCTCACAATTTGCAAATTTCTGTCCTGTCACAGTGAATAATTTCAGTAATAACTTAGTAATTATTTAATGTGAAAATCATAATGGAATAAATTATATGTTGATATTAAATAACCTGATTTTGATTAAACAATGCTGATGTGGACCTCAGGTTCTTAGCTCTTTGTGATAGCTGCTTAAATACAGCTAGTTCTGATGTAGAACAACTAGTTCTAATTAATAGACTTGGTCTTTGGTGCTCAAAATAAGAGGCACACAGTGCAATATGTTGGCTGAAGTTTTAAGACCAAAGGTAATTTTTAGAAATGGGGGAAAAGGCATGGAACACACAGAAATGTGATTTGAAGAGCTGACTGTGTAGAAATGAGCAGAGAAGAAACTGGTGTGTCTTGAAGGCCTGGAAAGGAAGTGAACAAAACCAGACTGAACATGTACAAGTCCATGGGGATATAGACAGTGCCCCTGAGTAGCCCCTCTCAATTTACAGGAAGAAACTGATGCAGTGGTAATTCCATCAGAATATGAGAAAAAACTTCTTACTGTGCAGATGACCACACACTTATACTAACTGCCTAGAGAGATTGTGGAGTCTCTCTCTCTGGAAATATTCAAGAACCTTCTGGAATTATGTAATCCTGTGCAATGTGCTCTAGGATGACCCTGCTTGAGCAGTGTGATTGGACCAGATGACCCACTCTGGTGCCTTCCAACCTTACCCATTCTGTGGTTCTGTGAATTGTAGTTGGAAGATCATGATTATCTGGGGAGATTCCCGGGGGCTGGAAGAAAGGAATTTCACTCAACTTCAGGGAGGGCAAGAAAAAGAACAACAAGCTGATTTCCTTCACCGCTATCCTGGAGAAGGTGATGGAACATATAGCTCTGAAAACCATTTCCAAATTTGTTCACAGATCCACAGATTCACAGAATATTATGAGTTGGAAGGGACATGAATGTTATTTGAAACAGTCAACACGGACATAGAAACTGGAAATCATGCCTGATGAATATCATAGCCTTCTGTGACAAAATTACTTGGTAGATGAGTTTAGAGCAGTGGATGTTGCTTCTCTTGATTTTGTTGAGGGTTTCAGTTTTCAATACTCTTACCATAACATCTGCATTGACAAGCTGACATGTGGGCTCGATACTTGGACGGTAAGATGGGTTGAAAACTTGTTGAACTATTGAATCAAAGGTTTGTAATCAGTGGCACAAAGTCAAAAGGGAAGCCAATCAATAGCCCAGTAACCTGACAGATAAGCACACAGGTTCTGCTGGACGAATTAAATAACAGGTAGAACTTGCTCAAAATTCAATAGAAAATTCTGTTTATTGACAATATATGCTGCCAACATTACAAATCTTTACTGGCATTTTTCCATTGAACTTTCTTGGTTTTGAAAACAGTCTGAATGTTCACAAGCTCACATATCAGAGGATATATATTGTCACAGTATCACTCTCAAAAATGGAGAGATAATCATGGTTTTATCTAGGTTGTAGAGCCAGGGGACAGAAAAGAAATTTGAAGAATAAATCAAGGGAATGAAAAGTGATAGCACGATCAAGTACTCCTAAAAAGCTCTCTAAAACACTATAATTGGGATGAATAGTTTTGAATAGAAACTTAAGCTTAAAATTCCTAGGATTCACAGACTCCTGCGTCTTTGTATGTTTGTGTGCAAGGAAAAGCTACAAAAATCTAGTAAATTAAAACCATTAAAAATAAATGTTAAGACAAGTGGTGGATGGAATACTATTCCACTTTTTAATTTCTTTACTAGTCAAACTGCAAGACAAGAGTAATCTTTACCTGTATTACCCACGGTAGTAATATATCAAAGAAACTGAGCCTAAATAAATTAAACTATTAACTTAGATGCTGCCCAAGGCTTGCTTTTGTTATTGTGTTGTTTTGCCTCTCCAGTGTTTTAATTACCTTTAGTGGGGGCTGAGGGGGTGGGGGAGAAGGGTTGAGAATTGGTTTTCTACACAGTTTTATTCTGTGTATTGGTAATTTATTATAACATTAAAACAAAGATTATAGAAGCATAAGGAAAAGGTAAAAACAAATCCAGAAGGTTTTTACTTTCAGGTCATTATTTCACTGTCCTGTGTGAAATAAAATATCTCTGATTCAGCAGTTACTCTCACAAACTTGTGCAAAAAAATTAAACATGTAAAAACTTACACATTATTTTTAGTATAAAGAACACATCTTTCATGTCACAGGTTAGGAAAGAGCAGAATATCTATAGTAAAATCAATGTGACCAAATTAATTACTGCCATAAAGAATATTAAGAGTTACAATAAAAGCGAGTTAGTGTTCCTCCATTTTATACTACAGGAGAGTTTAGTAAATCTGTTTAAATATCTGCTCTAGGAATGCACGATAATGACAATAAATACCTTTTATTACACACCTTAGGCAACTTTTGCAGCTTAAGAACAGCCAATCGCAGAATGGTAGTAAATCTGACAACATAATTTTTCAGCATTTAACCATTTGAAATCAACATTTCCAACATTTATTACTTAAAGAATATGCTCATATGAAAACTTGTATTCAAAATACAGTTACTTAATACACTTCACAGAACAGAAATAATACAAACTGCCTGGGGACTAGCATGTATAGGAAATGTCAAATTTCCATCAAAAGGTGGCTTTCTATTTCTGCTAAGCTTAATTTATATGCCATGAGGTTTTACACTTGAAAATGTTGGCATGAGATCTCACAGGTACAAATAAACCAAGATTAATGCTTCCTTGTTTTCTAGTGAATAGTGAAGCACACACTACCAACTTGCATTACAAATGAATTGCCAATGAGGTAGATTGGGAATTGCAATTAGTTACTTAATGTGAGTAGGTAGTTAAAATTTCTTTAGGAGAATTGAAGTGTAAATGAAGCTATGTTCCATTCAGTTAACCTGTGCTTTCATTCATTTCATTAGTGTTTCATTTCAGAATCTATATAGAAATAGGTGGTTTAAAAACTCACCAACATCATCCAATGTATGCAACATACAGCTATTCCCATTTTTATGTAATAGTTTGGTCATTTTGTCTTCAAGACCCAATTGTGCTCAAGATTCAGGTTGTAGTTTTCATATGTTTCAGAAAAATAACAGCATGGGTTTTCTACAATAGATCAGAGTTTAAGTCTGGGCCAGTGTAAGTCTCTGTCTCAGGGTGAGCTGAATAACTCTACCAGCCCAATGATCCTAGTGACTTGAGCTCCACAGATAGCAACAGTAGCTTAGATACCTTGATGACATACGGGTACTTCAATTTTCATGTCTTCAAACAAGGTGAGAGTCACCTTCTTTCAGGTGGAAAGGAATCTGGGAGTGTTGGTTGATAGAAAATTTAACATGAGCCAGCAGTGTGCCCAGGTGGCCAGAAAAGCCAATGGTATCCTGGTGTCATGGTTTGACCCTGGCTGGATGCCAGGGACTCACCCACAACCTCCCCTGGAGGAAAAAAATGGGACAAATGCACAAAAAGAAATAGCCTATAGTTGCACCAGGGAAGTTTAAGGTGGGGTACCAGGAAAAATTTCTTCACTGAAAAGATGGTCAGATGTTTGAATGGGCTGCCCAGGGAAGTAGCGGAGTCACTAGCCCTGGAAACGTTCAAGAAATGACTGGACATGGCAGGGGAGTGAAGGGAACCTCTTCTACCCTTTCCCCACCCAGGGAATCGAAGTCGCCATCCCTGGAGGTGTTTAAGAGAAGACTGGACGAGGAGCTTAGTGACATGGTCTAGCTGGGGGGTGTAGGGCTGGATGATTCTGGGCCCCTTCCGGTTCGGAGTGGCCTGCTAGACTGTGAGGGATCTATGTTGGTGTTACGCTCTGGGATGTGCTCTCGGTCTCTGCACGGGTATTAGATGGTGAGTTGGACTAGATGATCCTTGTGGGTCCCTTCCAACTCATAATATTCTGTGATTCTGTGATTCTGTGAATGGGCTGCCCTGGGGTGGACACACTGCCACTATGGGGACTCCATGGCTTGCAGTGGTAGTGGCACAGTGCCCTGTCTCTCCAGGGGCTCATCATGGGGTTCTCATGGGGTTCCATCTGCTCCGGTGTTGACGTGTTTCATGTTAGATATCAGGCAGATTGGCAGATTTGAGTGAAGTAGCCCACCCCAAGACGGCAGGCGATGGGGGAATTGGCAAAAAATGCAAACTGTGTTTAAACCTGAGGGGTGTGGAGCTTGGCACGCACGGGGCTTGAGACATTTGGGGTGCTCAGGACTCGGGGCTTAGGGTGTTCGGGGCTTGGCACTCAGGGCTTAGGGCGCTCAGGTCTTGGGCTCAGGGTTTGGGGATTGGCAATCGGGGATGAGGGCACTTGGCATGTTCAGTGCTGGGGGATCAGGGCGCACAGGGCTCAGGGGGTGAATCCAGCCATCCATCCCCTCCCCGCAAGTCCCAGCCTGAGCTGAGATGAACCAAGTGGTGGCAGCACTAGCCCCGGCCCAAACCATGCTGAGCCGAGCCAAGCCAATGTTTCACCTTAGATATGAGGCAGATTTGCCTGGTCTTATTTGTGAGTGGAGGCAGTGTTTGTGCCCACCTGGAACCTGGACCAGCCGGCCATATACCACTTCCATTCACAAGCACAGCGTCAGATTCCTGCTGGAAATCTGGCTCTTGTTGTGGCTCTGGGGACTTTGTAAGGAAGCTGAGCCAGAAGGAAAAATGAAATGGCAACTCCAGAGGGCAGGAGCTGGGCAGGCTCTATGTGCCGCTGCTGCTTACAGCCCCGCCGCCTACCCCACCGCCGTCCACCACAAGGCACAGCCTGTGGCCCCCTCATCACCACAAGATGGGAGGTGGGGGGTTGCCACAGGCCGCCATTGCCACCAGCAGGGGACATGGGGCGGCAGCTTCTGCCCCTGTGTTATTGGTCCAGGAGATCACAGCTCGCCCGCCGCCCTGAACTATGGGTAGATGGAGCTGGACCTGGGACAGGCGGCGGTGGCTTCTGTGGGCCAATGGCTGGTGGAGGGAGACCCACCATGGCCCCATGGCAAGTGGCTGTCACAAAGTGTTGGCACCATGTAATCTTTACAACACTCATAAGGGAGGGACTCTGGGCAGCCCCTTAGTGAGCTGCCCCACCTTGCGTGGCATGGCAGTCCTGCCCCCCAGCACAGGCCAGTTCCTCCTTGGGGGGTGGAAGAGACACTCTGGGCATGCACAGAGAGGTGAGAATCAAAGTGTCTTTGCGGGAAAAAAACTCACAAAGATCTTAAGCTACAGTAGGCAATCCACAAAGTACTGAGGGATTACTGTATTATAAGATGTGGCAGCATGCACCACTTTTTCACTAAAATTGACCAAAAGTAGAGACATTTCACCCTTTTATCGTCCTTTCTTTTATATTAAGAATTCTCTGTTTGATTCCCATTACTGATGTATGTGAGACTGCATGACAACAACTGAGAAAGAATTTGGGCTCTAAGTCTGAAGCATATCCATTATTAAATCTTTAAAATAATATACAAACTCAATAAAGAAAAGAGCATGAACACCTGACTGGAATTCTTCATCTCTAATGGGGTTTTTGCACCACTGTGCAAACACACTTCTATGCTTTACTCAGTTGAGGGAAATGGCAGTGGCATAGGAAGTGAAGAAATAGTTTCCTCTGTATAATTTGATGACCATGAAGGATGGAGCCCAGATTTCCATTCATGACTGAATGATGCATCATGATGTTTACATCTTATAAAATGTGGGAGCCATGGGTATTCTTGCTTTTTAACAAAGCCGTATAAACGTTGAACAGGTAGTTTTTGAAGTTCCTAATACGTAGATAATATAGATTAATTGTGGCTTGAATTCTCCGTTATTGATGTAATACATTGCAGCCACAGAGGCTTATTTCGTCTCTCAGAAATGAAAGATGACTGGATGGCAAAGGCCTCTGAACTATAAATATTTAACATAATATAAGAAGAAACCTACCTTTTAGGTTATAGGACAGATCTTATATTATACTCTGTTATCTTTATTCAACTGGTTTTATAAACAACAGTATGACCAGAGAATCTCAACACTCAGTTGTAACCAACATACTACAGATATATTCAGGAAAGGGACGGACCATTACATGGTCACAGAGGTGTGACCTTCATAAAACATAACCAGTAGACTTAATACATGGATATGCGGTTATAACAGAGGCTCTACAGACCGAATAAATCCATATATATGTGATAAAAGTCTCTTCCCTCATATGAAGAAAACATTACAGTAAAAAATATTCAGCTGGTATCTTGAGAGAACAAAAAGATATCTGGTAATGCTCCCTTTTGTATTTTTAAACCAGATACGCAGATTTTCGCAACATCTTTGTTTACCACTGATTAACATCTGTAGTTCAGAAAAGGAAAGCTCTTCTCACACTATTTTAATATCTCCACTTATTTAGATTCCAATCAATATGTTTGTGTTTGCATTTGAATAAGGAAAGGTAATCCTAAAGTTGTTCAAGACTATTATTTACAAATGATTGCCCATTACCCATACAAAAGAAGTTATGTATAACTCGGTCCTATTAGAATACAGAGAATTACAACTTGTTTATTTTAGGTTTGGTAAATTGCCCTTATGTTGATGAGCTGATAATTATATGTTTCTTTCTTCAACTGATGGCTTAGGGGAGAGGCATAATATTAGTTATTTGCTTTAACAATTAGGAAATTGTTCAATTAGTGCTCTAATTGACTAAATGACACCTGCAGAGGTCTAAAGAATTTCATTATCACCTGTGTGAAAGCAGTATGGTTCCTATTACCCACATCTTTTTTTTTCTTTTTTAACCCCAAGATTATCCATTCTGTACATATGACCACAATGAAACTGCAATAATTTCCAAGCTTTAAGAATATTTTTTCTTTCAATGTATGGCAGCAACTACAATACTTGATCAGTTCCATTTAATGCTGTTTTTATCTGTATTCGTTTCAGAGTTTCAGTTCCAAAAAACAAAAAAACTTAATACTTAGAGGAAAACCCTGGAAGTAGAGGCAAAATAAAAATATTTTCTTGGAAAGAAATAAGATGTGGAAAATCATTTCTTTAAACAAATTTTAAAACTGCTAATTTTTAAAGGACAGACATAGTAGAGTGGTGAGTGTCCCCATCTTTCATGTGGGAGACCGGAGGTTCGATTCCTGCCAGGGAGGCAGTGGTGCCATTTAAGAGTTGGACTCGATGATCCTTGTGGGTCCCTTCCAGCACAGAATATTCTGTGTGATTCTGCAATATCAAGTGTGTTGTACCTAGGAAAAATTAGGTCTCTTAAAGTTACACCATGACATATACTTAACAGCTATTTCTATTAGGTCTATTTATCTGATACCTTTTTTAGGACAGGCTTCCTGGACATTGGAATATCAGACTATTTACTTGGGTGTTAAAATAATAAACATAGCCATAAACTGAAATGCAGTCATCTGCCTGAAAACCTACCTTTATGTCTCTGTATTTATTTCAGGTTAAGTCTACCAGTTGTATAGGTCTGGTCTACTCAAAAGGTTTCTTTTTTCATGAAGAGCAATAAATTAATTTCCATTTAAAACAAGATTTTGTGTGTGTGCATTGTACCCAAAGCTGGTTAAAGAAGAAATATTCAAACAATTCGGTATTTTTTATCTGTTTACTACAGAATCACAGAATCACAGAAAATTATGAGTTGGAAGGGACCCACAAGGATCATCTAGTCCAACTCACTGTCTAATACCCGTACAGCGACCAAGAGCACATCCCAGAGCATAATAACAACCTAGATGCCTCACAATCTGGCAGGCCACTCCGAGCCGGAAGGGGCCCAGGGTCATCCAGCCCTACACCCCCCAGCTAGACCATGTCACTAAGCTCCTCGTCCAGTCTTCTCTTAAACACTTCCAGGGATGGCGACTCCACCACCTCCCTGGGCAGCCCATTCCAATATGCAATTACTCTCTCCGTGAAAAACCGCTTCCTAACGTTAAGATTAAACCTCCCCTGGCGTAGCTTGAGGCTGTGCCCTCTCGTTCTGGTGTCGTCAGCCTGGAAGAAGAGGTCTACACCCATCTGGCTGCAACCTCCCCGCAGGTAGCTGTAAACAGCAATGAGGTCCCCTCTGAGCCTCCTCTTCTCCAGGCTGAACAGTCCCAGTTCCTGTAGTCGCTCCTCGTAGGGCCTGCCCTCCAGTCCCTTCACCATCCTCGTTGCCCTTTTCTGCACCCTCTCAAGCAGCTCAACATCCCTTTTAAACTGGGGAGCCCAGAACTGCACGCAGTATTCAAGATGGGGTCTGACCAGCGCCGTGTACAGGGGGAGGACAACCTCCCTGGACCGACTGACCACACTGTTCTTGATGCACTTTTCAACCAAATTATAACTCACATGGCTCTCATGTTTTAGAGGCAAGAAAGTATAATTACTATACCAAATTTCACAGTTTGCCACTGTTGTCAGCTAACTCAATAGATTCTTCTATTCATGGCCAGATCCATTAATGCCACACTAAACTGATAACTCACAGAGTGGTGCCTGGACCCGTTGGGAGGTCATGAAGATATCTGAGCTGTAACAGTAATCATTAGTCTAAAATAACAGGGATTCAGCAACCTACACAACTTATGTCCTGTCTTCATATTCCAGTGTGTACATCATATATGATATCTCTCCCTGCTACCAGTGTGAATGAGTCTTTTTAGTCACGAAGATTGAGAGAGGACACTGATAGCAGTAAGTAGAAAAAGAGTATTAAAAATCCACTAGTTGTCCCTGATGCCTTTTCAAGCCATTTCTGAGAGACCTATTACTTCTTTGCTCTCTGCTTCATGGACAATTAAAATTACAATTTGCTTTTTTCTTGTCTAAAAGCTCCTCAAACATATGTTTTCAGAATCTATACTGTACTTCCTAGTGTTAAACTGACCATCTTTTTCTGGTGCAACACCACCAATTTTCACAAGAGTTGTGCTTGAGGACCTGCAGACTAACTGTTTAAATAAAGTAAGCATGTCCTTATTTTCAGTGAAATACAAGATAAAGAAAATTAAACCTGTAAGTCATAGTTAAACTTACAGAAAGTGTGTATCAGCAAAAAGGGGTTTAGTAGATTTAGCTATTAGAAACTATGAATAATAGTTTAGATCTAGGAATAACAGTATGTATATTGTACTGTTTTCTATAACAGCAAAATGCTTCTTTCACTTGTGTACTAATCGTATGCTGCAGTTTGTATTTGCATATGCTAAAAGATGCTGAGCATAATGTCTCCTTCACAATGCTCGCTGCAATGATCTTTTGGTTCCCAATCAGAATCTTTAAGTATTGCAGCAAAGATCATGATTTGACACAGAGGTGCACTGTTCAGAAAACTATCAAGAAAACAAGTCATTCCAAAGATTGTGTTGAATTAAGTTGATTTTCTTAGTAACTCTGCCACCTGCAGCACTAAAGAACAAATGTCTTCATGATGGACAGGTCAAACATAGTTTTTTATAAGGTGCCCACAGCTGTTCTTTCTTTTTCTAATGAATTAACCACTTCATTTCTGTTCATTCATGCATGTGTCATTGTAGTTTTAAGGAGAATGTGAATGGAAAATGTAGCTTGAAGGGCTAGTCTTACTGAATGAGCCTCGTTATCCTGAATATCCGGATATGTATTTTAGTCCTGAAGAAACTATTTGTGTCTTTTACTACATGTACATGCAAGAACACATAACATTACCTAGGAGGAAAAAAATCTGAATTTTGAATAATCAGTGTTGGCAATATCATCAATAAAATGTAATAATGTGAGGGGTTTTGTAACTAAGCCATATGCCCTATAAGATTGAATACACAAAGAAAATCAGAGAAAGTGTTAGGTGATGAAAATGATACTTAGAGTACAAGCATTTTTTTTCCCACAGTCTCACTACTGAAGAAAACTGAAAACACATATTAAGGTTATGAGGTAATCTAAAGCTAAATATAATTTGCATGGCAGAAAATGTAACTTAATAGCTATTAGCAGCAGAGAGCACTGTGCGGGTTATAAAATACAGTGCTGTGTATCACTTGGACCAGATGTGTGTTGGGTATTCATCTATAATTCAAGTTCACTGTAGTCATACTAATATAAGAAATTCTCTATTACATTATAGAATGTTTTTACATCAGCTAAGAAGGCTAGTTGTACAGTTCCAGACATCGCATGTCAATGGGAAAAAAATTAAATCCTCAAGCAATGAAAAAGGACTAATTCAATGTTCCAAGAACTATCCAGCTATTACTTTGCTCTACCCTGAAGATTTTATGTTAATTCTAGGATGCTTGTCATGAATAGTAGAGTCAGAGCAAATGGCTCCAATCTTTTTGGTTAATTCTTTCTAGTCTTTACAATTCACCCGATTTTATTTGTTACGGTTTGGGGTTTTAAAGTTCATATCCATTTTTAATTGTTGAAATTCCTGCCCTTGCTTGTAATTCCAAGAGATAGTAAAAACTTTACAAGATTAGAAACACTGCAAGGATCGAAAGTAATGATCATTCAGAAATCACCCTGATTTTTCTTGTATAAGATGAGATGTGAAGTCTCTTTTTTCAAAAGTAAATTATCCAGTAAACTTCAAAAGTAAAAGAAACTAGGTCTGAAGATTCTTCATTTCCCACTTTGTATTCAGAAGAGAACTCAAGAAGTACTTAATAAAACAGTTTTGCTGCAAGCTTTCCTCCTGAATCAACTGCAAGTTTCTATGCAATTTGTATCAAGTGCCTCAATTAAGGAATAAAATTAATCTATCCACTTATCTGACTGGCCAAGTGCATGTAGTATATTAAATATCAATCTCTTCCTCTTATACTGAGCTTCCTGGACTCACTGCAGTTGTTCTGATGTCCCAATCTTTAATTAATCTTACCAAGGGTCTACTGGTCATTCTCATCTTCTTTACAGTTTCTACGTGCAAGAAGTGTGAGGTCACGAGTCCAACTGCCAACAATACCCCAATAACAACTGACTGAACATGTGCTTTTCAAATTCTATACCTGGGCTTCTTTCCATAAATACAGGATCCTATATGAGGACCCAACTTTATGCAACGGAAGTCACTATGAAATTAGCAGAGAATTCAATGGGAACAGTATCAGATCCAAGCTGCAGAGTAAATTAAAAGCAAACCGCCTCAAATTATACTTCTCTTATTCCAGAGAACAGTACAGGGGAAAAAAAAAATTTCCTGCGGTGTTAGCTGAATCACCAGGGTGTTTCTTCAATACCCAAACTGATGGAGTTACCAAGTAAATAGTGTGTATTGTCTGACTTCATTTTAGGTTTAAAGAGAAAGATCGTTTCAGGTAATTCAGAAATTTTGCATTTACATTTAAACTGATTTTTTGCAGTAAACCTGAAGGAAGAAGTGGTTTAAGTTAATTAAAATGTTCCTTTTTTCATCTTTAGTATAGCCCACAGTGAATATTAAGAAACAGCAAGCCTGTTAAACAAGATAAAATATAGTGACACATTTTTTCTGACAAGCATTTTACTTGTTTTCATAATCTCATATGAATAAATCCAGAAATCTCTGCCAAGGCTTGTGAACTCTCTAATGGAATATGAAATCTTCCAGTAAGAGTAAGCAAGCATGATAAAGCAATTAAGGCTATTGCTGTCTTTGTTGACAATGTCTAAGTAAGATATAAAGACCAAATTTTTCCAGGTAACACAGTTGTAGAAAGACCAAGGATTGTTTTGTTTCCATTTAGTCTAGCTGAATATGATTATTTGCATTTAAAAAAAGGCCTTGCAACTGAAGTGAGCAACATAGGGTCTATTTTAGCAACAACTCAAGAGTGGGTATTTTAGATTGATAAATTTAACTATAAAAGAAACAAATTTTATTATCTTGTATATGTTACCTCTTTTGAAAACAAGCTACATCACTGCTTTACATACTTGTATGCATGATAAAATAAAAAACTAGTGTTGGATCAGTCTTAAAATATTTTTAAATACCTTCAGGGAATTTTATCTACAGTTTTGAAAACTTTTATGGACTAAGAAAATCACATTTATTATAGTCCATTGAATTAGCTTCTCTGATTTAGATTTGTTTTTCCTGACTAATTCTTTATTACTCCAGCAGAGGATAGGAAACCTCTTCACTATAGGACTGATCACAAGGAGGTCACTGAAACATAACCTACGTTGGACTAGATGATCCTTGTGGGTCCCTTCCAACTCATAATTTTCTGTGATTCTGTGATTCTGTTTATTTATGTATACAAAGTTCTACTTAAAATAATTGTTGACAAAAATACACGAACTGACTTAAAACCTAATTGCTTTGGCTTTGTTATCTTGTTTATTCTTACATTCACTAGCTCTGAGTAAACACTAAGACTTTTTAACATTCCCCATTGTCGTGGTTTGACCCTGGCTGGATGCCAGAGACCCACCCCAACTTCTCCTGAAGGAGAAAACTAAAAAAAACAAACTGGAAAATAAAACTGGAAAATAAAATAAAACTGGTCACAGGCAAAAGAAGCAAGGCAAAACTATAAATAAAGAACATAAAGGGTTTATTTTCTAACTAACAAGCTCAGAACTGCAAGGGAAGCATCATTTAGAAGGCAACCTTTCTCCCCCCACCCCTCCTTCTCTTACAATAGATGTAATATTCCCTTTTCCACCAGGAGAAAAAGGGGGAACATAGGGTAGGGG
>WEKX01005324.1:343982-355574 GCA_013390025.1 Pitta sordida | reverse complement strand
AAATTTCTGCAGCAATGGCCCTGGGGCTCAGTGCTCCCCACACAGGCACAGCCACACTGGCTGTGCTCCTGTCCCTGCTGGGTCTGGCAGCGGCTGGGAAGCTCCTGGTGGTGCCGGTGGATGGGAGCCACTGGCTCAGCATGAGGGAAGTGGTGGAAAGTCTCAGGCAGAGAGGACATGAAATAGTTGTGGTTGCACCCGAGGTCAGTTTGCACCTCAAACCGTCCAAGAATTTTGAGATGAAAATATACCCTGTGCCTTACACACAGGAGGAGATGGAGAAAGAATTCCAGGAATTTGTGCAAATTTCATTTGAAGAAGGATCTTTTCTGTCAAGATTTCTTAAAGTGCGTGAAGGGATGAAAAGACTTGGCGAGTATGCAGTCAACAGCTGCAGAGAGCTCCTGCAGAACCAGGAGCTCCTCAGGTATCTTGAGGAGAGCAGGTTTGATGCCCTCCTGACCGACCCTGTAGGACTTTGTGGGCTGATCCTGGCGGAGCATCTTTCACTCCCATCCGTTTATTTCCTACGAGGCATCCCATGTGGTTTGGATTTTGAAGCTACTCAGTGCCCTTATCCTCCTTCCTATGTGCCCAGGGGATTTAGCCAGCACACAGACCGCATGACCTTTCTCCAGCGTGTCGGGAATCTCCTTTATGATATCCCCAATCTTTTCCTCTGTGATTTTGCCTTCCAACCATTTGCCGAACTGGCTTCAGAGTTCCTGCAGCGGGATGTGACTATCCTGGGTCTCCTACGCCAGGGCTCCGTTTGGCTCCACAGGGTAGAATTTGTGTTAGACTATCCCAGACCTTTGATGCCCCACATCATTCCAATTGGAGGAGTACACTGTGCTCACAAGAAGCTGTCGCCGGTGGGTCGTGCTCTGTTTTTTAGTTCATGCTCCATTTGATTTCTGTGTTCACAAAGGTGGAATTTTGTGTTGCAGAGAGGAACTGAGGTTCTGTCCATGTTGGATTGGGTGAATCCTCATGACACAAAATTTTCTCTCACTTTCTCTCTCATTTTCCATTTACTCGGAGCCTTGCAGTCAGGTGTAATCCCTAAAAATTTAATTGTTGTAGTAAGGTCTGTAATTTACTGAGGAATGCACGTCAACGTTCTGTCTCATTGCCTCACCACATCTGTCTTTGTCAGTGACTTTGCTCCTTCGCTTGGGTATTTCCAAAGTTGGAATCCTGTGGAATGTGGCAGGTTTTGGGCTCCCAGGTTGTAAAGCTCCATTTCTGCTTGCAGGCAGGTCTCAGAGGATTTAATAGGGTTTGACTTGGTCATGGCTGTGTGAGATTTGAGAACAGATTTAATGAGTCTGAGGGAGCTGAACTGGCTTGGCAGTTCCTGTTCAAATTTTATTACAAGACAAGTGAGACTTACCCGGTGCTTCAAATCACTTCAGGTTCCTGACCTCTACTGCTGGCTCTGCAGTCTTTTATCAAACCAGTATGGTTACACATTTGTGTATGGTTACACATTGGCTGTATGGTTACACATTTACCATACAGACAATAAAACAAGGATCAAAACTTAGGCTGTGGCACAGATTGCTTGGAGGCACGGGGCGGGCACCCGTGCTGCCAGCGGTTCCTTCCTTGGTGGCACTCACCAAATTCCTGCAGGAATGGCCCCAGGGCTCAGTGCTCACCGAGCAGGCACAGCCACACTGGCTGTGCTCCTGTCCCTGCTGGGTCTGGCAGCGGCTGGGAAGCTCCTGGTGGTGCCGGTGGACGGGAGCCACTGGCTCAGCATGTTGGAGGTGCTGGACAGCCTCAGGCAGAGGGGACATGATGTGGTTGTCGTTGCACCCGAGGTCAGTTTGTACATCAAGCCAACAAAGAACATAGTGATGAAAATGTACCCAGTGCCTTTCACGCAGGAGGAGATGGACGAAGGTTTCCAAGGATTCACCAAGGACTTATTTGAAGGGGGATCTTTCCTGACAAGAGTTATTAGGCTATATCAGCGGTCACAGAAAAACTTCGGTATGTTCCTGGCTGCGTGCACACACTTACTGCACAACCAGGAGCTAATCAGGTACCTGGAGAACAGTAAGTTTGATGCCATCCTTACAGACCCTTTTCTGCCCTGTGGGCAGATCCTGGCGGAGTACCTTTCAGTCCCTTCTGTGAATTTCCTGCAGCAAATCCCATGTGGTTTGGAATTCCAGGCCACCCAGTGCCCCAGACCCCCTTCCTACGTGCCCAGGCCGTTCACAGACCTCTCAGACCGCATGACCTTTCTCCAGAGGGTGAAGAATGTGCTTTATGATATCCCCAGTTTTTTCCTGTGCGATGTTGTCTACCAACCCTACACCAAACTGGCTTCGGAGTTCCTGCAGCGGGATGTGACCGTGCCGGATCTCCTGCGCCACGGCGCCATTTGGTTGGTGAAGTTAGACTTTGTCCTGCACTATCCGAGGCCATTGATGCCCAACATGATTTTCATTAGCGGAGTAAACTGTGCTTACAAGAAGCTCAGTCAGGTGGGTCATGCTGTGGGTTTGTCCCTTGTCATTCCTACAGGCTTGGAAATGCTCTGGAAAGCTGCAGCACGGGTTTTGTCCAAGTTCTCTTTCTGTGGGTGACTAGAGGATTTCAAACTGCTCGTGCCTGCCTTGTGCTGGGATCAGGGAAGGCGTCACATGATAAAGGCGGAGAGAGTGTTGTACGTGGAATTAATTCCCCGCTGGTGCTGTGCCTCTGCTCCAAGCCAGGTTGCTCAGCATCTCTTCCCTCAGGGCTGCATGACACACTTGGATTTCAGGATTCTCTGATTTCCTCTACATTCCCATCTTTTTGTTCCTTAGGGAAAGATTCCCTGTAGTTTGAATTGTCTTAGATTCATAAAGCACTCTGGCTTACATGGTCATTTGAGGCCTCTCATGGAATCTTCTGAGCATGTCTAGTTACATCAGGTTGTTCCTCTCTGGGCCTTGGGGAGTTCCGAGTGTCTCCTACAACCCTTACAGAGAACACACTTTATATATCCAATTAATTGCTGTATCCAGCTCAGGTTTTCCATGTTGCAGCTCTCACTGTCAGTCTCACATTCGGCTTTTTCCTATTTATTTTGATTTTACTATCCCATCCCAGCAGCAGAACTTGGCTTTTCCCATTGCTGGCCTTCACGATGCTGCTGTTGCCTCTTTTTCCCAACTTTTCCCGTATCCCAGGCCAGTGATGCTCCTTATTTAAAATATCAACTGGCATAACTAAAAACGAGTTAGGTGACTTTAGTCTTCTAAAATGAATGTTGGATTGATTTCAACCTTTCCTTAATGTGTTTTCAAGTACATTTTGTGGGTTGCAAAGTATAATCTTAGCTTCTATTTTCAGGAATGACTATTCCTGCTGAGGTTTTCAGAAACTGGCTTTGCCAAATGGTGAGATAAGGCTGATTTTTCAGGAAAAGCTGAATCTCACACAGTAAAAATGAAGCATTTTTTAAAGAGGATTCAAACCTGGCACTCAAGTCTAGAAAAGCAGAGATAGGATTAAGTTTACAGTAAAACCTATGAAAAAAACTATGGCAGAGGTCTATAAAACCTGGCAAATCATAGCTAAAGGTGGAAGGGGAACTCATAGGCAGCTTCTCCCAGTGTCTGACCTGTGACTAACACTGAAATATAACCAAAAAGGAGTCTTTTTCCACACTATGCACCCCCCTCCCCCCCAAATCAGCCTTTCAAAAGCAGCATTTTCCCTATGAATTTAAAAAGAATTTGGATGGTTAATGAGAGGTACAGGCTGAGTGCCAGGATCTGTAGAGGGATAATCGTGGATTCCCCTTGCTGGGATATCTGTTGGACCACTCCCAGTTTACAACCTTGGCACTCAGCTCTGCACTTGAGCTTTACTTTCTCCTCTATCTCTTTGCACTCTCCCCTTTGGAACAGGCTGGACTTGTGGACTTCAGGCTCATAAACATGTGAAAGGGTGTTCATGTGTTGCTCAAAATCCAGTGTCACAACTTCTATGAACTTCTTTTGAACTTTTATGAACTTTTTCTTGAACTTTATGAACATTTTCTGAACTCTTCTGGAAACTTTTACGAACATGCCGTTGACCTCGAGGGTTTGGGCTGGGTTTTCTTACCTCTTTAATGTTGTTTTATAGCATTTTATTTTAGTGTCCCACAGATGATGCACGTTTGGCTGAACAACTATATATCAAATATGAGATCTGTGGGGCCTTTCTGTAGGGTAAGAGTGTGCCTGCAGCTCCATTTTTACTATGTGAGTATGTACTGCCACCTTAAGCTGCATTTAGTGCTCTGCCTTGTTATGTGACATCCTTTTCCCACAGAAATGTGGGAGTGCACACACAGCTACTGCGGTTCTGGCATGTGAGAATCCCTTCCCTCCACCTTCCTTTAGTTTTTGGTCTTAATATCAGCTCACTTCCAGCTAGAGCCAAAGTCCAGCTTAATGGGACTGTATGGAATTGTTAAGGTTGGAAAAGGACTCCAAGTCCAAATCCCTCAGGCTGTTTGAAGCCCTAATTTTTTTACTACCTGCTACCCAGAAGAGTTTGAATCAGCCACCGGGAAGAATTTCTTCATGGAAAGGGTGGTCAGGCATTGGAAGGGAGGTTTGGTGCCCCCATCCTTGGAGGTGTCCAAGGAAGGACTGGAGGTGGCACTCAGTGCTCTGGGCTGGGGCACAAGGTGGGGATGGGGCACAGCTTGGACTCCATGGGCTGGGAAGGCTTTTCCAGCCTCAGTAATTCTGGGATCACTGTTAGTGGCCATCAGGTAGTCCATGGTAAAGATCAGGACTCCTACAATGGATTTGGTGGTTTTGTGCCTTCAAAATCTTACCACAGCTTATGCAGAAGCATCTCCAACTGTTCTCTTCTTCTTCTGGTGAGCACAGGAGACAAGTGTGGACTCCCCTGGGCTCATACCACAGCCAAGCCTTGCTAACTGCTTTGGGAAAATAAAAAATTGTTAAAAACTTTCAAAAAATGTCCTGTGGCCTCTCACCTGTGAACTCTTATGGCCCCTCTTGAGCAAGAGCCACACGTTCTGCTGCATCATTTCATTTGTTTGGCCTCAAACCACTTATCTGTGACCTCTGGTGGCCCCTCTTGAGCAGGAGCTGCATGTTCTGCTGTATCATGCTCTTGATAAAAAGGTGCTTAGTTAATTAGTCACCTAAACTTTGGTGACTCCGGCGCACTTACCACAGAGAGCATCCTGTGTGAACTCCAGGCACCTTTCTGAGCAAAGGTCAGAACTTTAGGTGCAACACGAGTCCTGTAGTGTAAGGTCTCTGGATGAGCTCAGTGGCCATAAAAGTTGATTCCTGGCATTATTGAAGTGCACAGTTGAAACAGCCCTGACCCAGCAAACCGCCCCCCACAAACATCTGCTCACTCTGCTAATCAACAGCCCTGCTAATTGTTCTGAATCATTTAAGATAACTTAAATGCATGCAAAAGCTGCGTTTGTGCCCTGATAGCACTTTAATCTGTGATTTTATCAGTGTTCAAAACCTACTCTTCAAACTCCAATAACCTGTCTCAGCAAACATTTTGTAGAGGCAAACATTAAAGTCCACCATGATATAAACAAGGCACATCTATCTTCTTCCCTCATATTCTGGTGGAATAAGTAAGAAGGAGCACTTGACTTCTTTCCCTGACCCAGGGCAGTGATGTGGAGGCACCAGATAAACACTGGCCTGGTTCTTTTCCTTGCTTTTTGGAGTCTGGCAGAAGGCGGGAAGCTCTTGGTGGTGCCTCAGGATGGAAGCCACTGGCTGAGTATGCGGATGGTCCTGGAGAAGCTCTCAGAGAAGGGGCACGAAATCGTGGCAGTGGTTCCTGACGCCGCTTTGTTCCTAAAAAGCTCCCAGTCCTTCACCGTCAAAACATACTCAGTGCCTTACACGCAGAAGTTTGTGGATGAAGAGTACCAGAAGCTCGGGGAGAAGAGCCTCGAGTTGACAGTGACGGCAGTGCTCAGCAACATCTCACAGCTGACCAGCCTGTTCACTACTGCGTGCCGGCACCTCCTGTACGACCAGGAGCTGATGAGGTACCTCCAGGACAGCAAATTCGACGCCATCATGATGGATCCCGTGTTGCCCTGCGGACCAATTCTTGCTGAGCATCTCTCTCTCCCCACAGTCTACTTCTTGCGTGGTCTCCCGTGTACCTTAGACTACAATGCTGCCCAGGGTCCCAGCCCTGTATCCTATGTGCCCAGGGCTTTCTCCACTGCTTCAGATCATATGACTTTTCCGGAGCGCATCAAGAACTTCCTGCTGGGGCTCTCAGAGGGTGTGTTTTGCCACCTGTTCTATGCAGAGTACAGAAACCTGGCTTCTGAGTTCCTCCAGAGGGATGTGACGCTGCTGGAGCTCTTCAGCCAAGCATCAGTGTGGCTGATGAGATATGACTTTGTTTTTGAGTACCCACGGCCCATAATGCCAAACATGGTCTATGTGGGAGGCATCAACTGTGTGCAAAAGAAGCCCTTGTCAGAGGTTTGTTCGAGGGTGTCGTGGCAATTTTTTGTGATTTATTTAAGATGTGCTGGTTTAGGGGCTCAATGGTGTGTTCAGGTGGAGGAGAGGAGACTGAGGGGAGACCTCGTTGCAGTGACACCTTCCTGGGGAAAGGCAGAGGAGGGGCAGGGACTGATCTCTGCTCTGGGGGGACCAGGGACAGGAGCCAGGGAATGGCGTTGGGTCAGGGCAGGATGAGGTTGGACCTCAGGACAAGGTTCTTCTTCCCCCAGAGGGTGGTTGGGCACTGCCCAGGCTCCCCAGGGCAGTGGGCACAGCCCCAAGGCTGCCAGAGCTCAGGGAGGGTTGGGGTGATCCTCTCAAGCCTATGGGGTGACTCTTGGGCATGGGCCTGTGCAGGGCTGAGGTTTGGACTCGATCCTTGTGGGGCTCTTGCAGCTGAGGATGTTCTGTGATTCCATGTGCGCAAATACTCCAAAGCCAGGGATGTGCAAAGACACAGAGGGAGCTCTGTTGCCTCTGGATTTGTGGAAGCAGCACTGTAAGGTAGCAAATAGGAGTATAGTAACTGGAAAAAGAAGCCTTCGAGATTATACACTTTGTTTAAATCTCCCTTGTGCTGTGCAAACAGTGCAGATATTAGTGGATTATTCTGTTTGCAGTACAGGAGTTACTGCTAAGCTTACAACTGATTTACTACTGTAAACTCAGGACTTTCCCTTTGATAATCACCATGATAGAGTGCCAAATCTGAAGATAAACTTTTACAAGCCGCTATATATGAAATCTCCTTGGCTTGACTCCAAGGGCACAAAGCAATCCAAAGGTCAGAGTTCTGTGTGCAATCAATGGAGTGGACTCCAGGCAGGGAGCTAATCATTAACTGGATGTTAACGAGGTAGTGGTTGCTGGCTCAGTCCCATTCATGACTCTTGCTCAGCCCCACATGCTGTTTGTGTTTGTCACTCCTCCCTCTGTCTGAATCCCCTGATGTCAGTCCAAGCATTCAGCTTCACCCACAGATGATAAACCCAATATTTACCCACAGTTAAAATTTACCCCAACTTCTCTCTGTTAACAATTAAACACTCACCTCAGTTAAGATTCAAGTGCAAAGTACCCCTCGGTTCATTCCTCGTCCCCGCAGCCATTTAAAACCCCGAGAGCACAAGGGGGAAATGGCTCCTTCAAACACAGGACTTCGTTCTCTCGCCTCCTGGGTCGTGTTTTTCCTGCCCCTGTGGAGCTTTTGTGGAGGTGGGAGGCTTTTGGTTGTCCCTATCGATGGCAGCCACTGGCTGAGCATGCGCCCGGTCCTGGAGCAGCTCCGGCAGAGGGGCCACGACATTGTGGTGGTTGCACCGGAGGCAAACCTGCGGATCCACCCATCCGGGCTTTACACCCTGAAGACGTACCCTGTGTCTTACACCAGGGAGTACGTGGAGGCAGAATTCCAACAGATGGGCCACAGGAGCTTCACGCCCCAGCCCTTCCTGGCAAAACTTGCCAAAATGGCCAATTTTACCACCATGTTCTTCGATTCCTGCAAACGTCTCCTGGCTGCCAGAGAGCTCATCAAGTACCTGGAGGAGAGCAAATTTGACGCCGTTTTCATGGATCCTTTCTTTCCATGTGGACAGATAGTGGCAGAACATCTCTCTCTGCCTTCTGTATACTTCGTTCGGGGGCTGCCCTGCAGCCTGGACTTCCACGCCACCCTCTGTCCAAACCCTCCTTCCTACGTTCCCAGGATTTTCACCCGCTTCACGGACCGCATGACCTTCCTCCAGCGCGTGGGCAACCTCGTGGCCACACTGAGCAGTTCGCTGGCTTGTGCTTTCCTGTATTCTCCCTACGATCCTCTGATCAGGGATTTCCTCCGGCGAGAGGCGACGGTGCCGGAGCTGCTGAGCCACGCGGCTCTTTGGCTCATGAAATACGACTTTGTGTTTGAGTACCCCCGGCCCCTCATGCCCAACATGGTCTTGGTCGGAGGCATAGGCTGCACTCAGGAAAACAAGTTATCCCAGGTCAGTTCCCATTTTTACTTAGTGACTGCACTGTGAGCTCTCTCCACGAGATGGAGGTCCCAGGTGGGAATGGCTGGGGAAGCACTTGGCACCTCTGCATCCGTCCCTGGGGCAATGAGGAGTTACTTTGTGGGACACCTCTGGCTTCCCAGACAAAGCTACACAAAGAAAATAGACTTTTCCCATTTTCCCCATCAGATCCTAGAGATAACACTTCAGTTGCCGGACTTACAGGGAACATTTAGTTCATTTTATTCCACTGCCTTCACTCCGATTCCTGCAAGTTTCTTCAGGTTTTGTCTTTCCTTCCTTGGCTTAACCAAGTATTTCTTTACAGCAGAAAATTTTTGTTCCAGCCTTTGTCTGATTTTGTGCTTCATGAGAATCCTTTTGTTCTTGTATTCCAGTGCTGTATCTCCTATTACTGAAATCAATCAAACGAAAGAGATACAAACTCCTGGCAGCACTTCAATATTCTACTCAAAGCCAATCCAATCAATCCAGATACCTGAAGATGGATGGCGCTGTCAGAACACTCATCCAAAATTTTGTCTCTTGCACCTCTGGGGTCTGCAAAGAACAATCCAGACTTGCAGTAAATGTGAAAATTGATCATCTGGGGAACAGTTGCCAGGAAAAATATGATGGGGACCTGTCCAAGGCCAGGTTAGACAGGGCTTGGAGCAACCTGGGATAGTGGAAGATGTCCCTGCCTGTGGCAGGAGGTGGGATGAGATGGGCATTGAGGTCCCTTCCAACCCAAACCATTCTGAGATTCTATGAATTTATCTCCTTAATTGGTCCGGCATCATTTTTATGGCACAGGAACTGATGTCTTTGAGCAGACAGGCTTTGCTACACGACTGTTTTAAAGGCAATTTGTCCTCAGGTCCAGAGTGAATCTCAGTCCCGCCACCCGCATAACTTTGTTCATCCACCTGTGCCCACCTCTTTTTCCACAGGGCTCATTTTCCTGATCTTAATTTTGGGCAGCAATTCCAGCATCCGGCCTGGAAAGGACTTTGGCTAAGGGTGTGCTCTCTCTTGGCAGGAATTTGAAGCTATTGTGAACGCC
The DNA here is from genome assembly GCA_013390025.1 of Pitta sordida. Taxonomy (NCBI): domain Eukaryota; kingdom Metazoa; phylum Chordata; class Aves; order Passeriformes; family Pittidae; genus Pitta; species Pitta sordida. The sequence continues at coordinate 345,978 of WEKX01005324.1, read as the reverse complement.
TCTGGAGAACACGGCATCGTTGTCTTCTCGCTGGGCTCCATGGTCTCCGAGATCCCCACGAAGAAAGCCATGCAAATCGCCGAGGCCTTGGGAACAGTCCCTCAGACGGTACCACCTCCCTCCTCCCCTTCCCACAGGGCAATTCCACGCCTTTTCCAGGCCTTCTCCTGCTGAGAACTGACATGGTGCTGGCTCCTCCTGACAGGTGCTGTGGCGATACACGGGCCCCACGCCCCCCAACCTGCCCAAGAATGTGAAGCTCGTCAAGTGGCTGCCACAGAACGACCTCCTGGGTAGGTCTGGGAAGCCCTGAGTGGCACCAGCACAGCCCTTTCGCTCCAGTACTGCTGGTGTAAAGCCCCACGAGCACCATCTGTGGGACACAGGCCTTGGTGGGAGTTACCACCCCCTGAGCCCATCTCTGTGGGTCACAGGCCTTGTTTTTTACAGACCTGCCTGATTGCACCTCTAGAGCTCCCAGTCCAAAAGGGGAATCTCTGTCTCTCACTATCCAGCCTTGACACCCAGCTGTGTTTTTGTCATGCCTGCTGGGCTGAAAAGAGGGTTTATGGTCCCCAAGGGAGCATTCCCAGACAGGTCTCCAGGCTTTTCAAGTGGAGAAGTTGTACATACTGTTGCCAGGAAGACATTTGTTGGTGAGAGAACAGACTTGGCTCTGGGAGATGTTCACTACCAGCAAATCAGAGAACCATAGAATATGCTGAGATCCCGTCAGGATCATCCAATCCAACTCCTGGCCCTGCCCAGGACTCCCCAGTAATCACATCCTGTCCCTGAGGCCATTGTCAGAACACTCCTTAAACTCAGCCTTTGGGCTGTGACCATTCCCTGGGGACCCTGTTCCGTGCCCAACCACCTTCTGGGGGAAGAACCTTTTCCTGAGATCCAACCTAAACCTTGTAAAAAAGCAATTCAATGGTAACATCCTCTTTAGCTTCTCCTGGCTCTGTTTTAATCCTAAAATCCAAGAAGCCTTGGAGGATTCCCCAAACCAGAGTTCTACAGCCCAAGGTTCTCAAGTCCATAAGGAGCGATGCCCACAACAGCCCAAAGTTCTTGATTTATACCAACCAAGGCCACTTTTTGTGTGGATTTTGGGTTGTTGTGAGTCAGCAAACCTGAGATCTGAGCCATGCCTGTGCTTCCTTCCACAGCCCACCCAAAGACTCGTGCCTTCATCACCCATGGGGGCTCCCATGGGGTGTATGAGGGCATCTGCAACGCGGTGCCCATGGTGCTGATGCCCCTCTTTGGAGACCAGATGGACAATGCCAAGAGAGTGGAGTCCCGGGGAGCAGGACTGACCCTCAACATCCTGGAAATGACCTCCGAGGACATTTCCAATGCCCTGAAAGCCGTAATCAATGACAAAAAGTGAGTGACAGCAGCACCTGCACTTTGACTTCCAGCTTTGCAGGAAGCTCTGCTCTGACAGGGCTTCTTAGGTCCTGGAGATTTGAGAGCAGCTTCTTCCTGCTGTATCATTACTGTAACTGATGGTGGAGTATGCAGGAGTGGGATGGGAGGGTGCAGGGATCGGAGAAGATGGGCTATAAATGCAAAGGAAGAAATCCATTTGACCAAAGATGTGGCACCTCCTTAAAGCCAAATATCCTAGGCAGTGACACGTGGTGGCAGGAAAGGCAATGGGTGAAGGACAAACAAACTCCCATAACAAACTCCTGGTGAAGCTGGAGGCTTGTGGCTTGGATGGGTTTACAGTGGACTGGATCAGGAGTTGGTTGGATAACAGAGCTCAGAGAGTGGTGGTTAATGGTGGTGTGTCCGGTTGGAAGTCAGTCACTAGTGGAGTTGCCCAGGGTTCAGTGTTGGGACCTGTCCTGTTCAATATCTTTATTGATGATCTGGACGAAGGGATGGAGTCTATTATTAGCAAGTTTGCGGATGACACCAAACTGGGGATAAATGTTGATCTGGTGGAAGGTTGGAGGGCTCTGCAGAGAGACCTTGACAG
>WEKX01005324.1:269264-343761 GCA_013390025.1 Pitta sordida | reverse complement strand
GATAGGTTGGACTCGATGATCATTATGGTCTTTTCCAGCCTTACTGATTCTGTAATTCTGTGATTCTGTGAAGGAAGATGTGGCAAAGGGCTTTTTTTTTCCCAAACCAGTGGTGACACAAGTCAGTGAGGACCCAGAAAGGATGGGATGGCTGATTTTCTTTGCATGGGACTTGCCCAGAGACACTGGAGACAACTGGCAGTGCCTCAGAGTATTCCAGAGGCCGTATTCTATCAGGAAGCTTTGCCTTCCAGCTGGCAGGGGCCACCAAACATAGCTGTTACCACTCCTTTATTTTCCACCTGAGTTTTCTCAGTCATTTTTCCCCTCCTAGAGCTCACTGGGAGCTGTATGAGCACAGGGAGCTGCAGGCTGGACAATTCCAGACAGAGCAGGAGGAACGTGCAATCACAGGATTGCAGTCAACAAGGGTTTTAAGGCACCACAGAGAAAAGGAGCTTTAAAGGCTCTTCCCTGCTTCCATCCCCAGGTTTTTAGTCCTTGGTTTCTTCTTCATCACCTTTCTGAGAAACAGCACCTTATTGACATTGGTTCCTAACAGTAAATAGCAATACTAATAATAATGAGGATATAGCTTGATCTTGAAAAGCTGGGCAGCTTTCCCACACCTGATCTCACATCTCAGCCACAGACCCACACCTCAGAGATCCTGCTGGAAGCTTTTCCTTCTTTTCTAATGCCTTTCCCACCTTCTTTGCCATTGAAAACAGCACCCCAAACTTTGCCATCCTCCTTCTTGAGAGGTGGGAAACACCATCAGAGAAGCTCCCGGGGGGCCATCAGTCAATTTACTCTGCACCCCCGTCTTTGTGGAAGCACAATGTGGTGCCTCATCCCTGGAAGTGTCCGAGGCCAGGCTGGACAGGGCTGGGAACAACCTGGGATAATGGAGGGTGTCCCTGGCCATGGCAGGGGATGGAACGGGATGAGCTAAAGCTTGGTTCCCTTCCAACCCAAACCATTCCCTGGCTCAAAACACCCAACCCCTTCCCTTGGCAGGTACAAGGAGAACATCCAGCGCCTCTCAGACCTTCACCTGGACAGACCCATCCACCCCCTGGACCTGGCTGTGCACTGGGTGGAGTTTGTGATGAGGCACAAAGGGGCCCCTCACCTGCGCCCCGCTGCTCACGACCTCAACTGGTTCCAGTACCACTCCCTGGACGTCATCGCCTTCCTGCTGGTCGTGGCGTTGCTCTCCCTCTTCATCTCCCTCAAATGCTGCCTGTGCTGCTTCCGCAGCTGCTGCGGGAAGAAGGGAAGGACAAGGAAAGCAACCAAATCCAAGTCCCAGTAGGAGGTGACACCAGTGGTGGGAGATAAAGCCTCTGCTCTGGCCTGCAGGCATCAGAGAACAGCTCAGATTTCACTGCAATAAACACTGATTTCCCAGTCCAGAAATAACAGGGATCCTTTAAAATAGTGCCATGAGACACGAGAGGTGTTTCACTGAGATGATTTTTGCCTTTAATTGAGAATCTGTTGTTAAATGTATAGAAGTGCTCCACACTCAGACACTTGAGTGTGAAATCCAAGGCTCCTGGCTTCCTCCTCTTGGTGTACAGAGGACTCACAGGAACTTTTTATCTTCACCTCTGCATGCAGTGGGGACATGCAGAGATTTTGGAAGCCTTGCAGTGCTTTAGGAAAAACATCTAGGCTAAGGTTTACCAAACACTCTGAAATCTTTGTACAGCTGCTGTTGTAGAAGAGGCAAATGTTATGCACTGACAGTACGTGTCATGTAACCCAAGCTTAAAACGGGTGTTGGGAGTGTTTACATCATCCTGAACAAACCCGAGGGTTTTGGCAGGGAAGCTGTTGTAAAAACCACTGTGTTTCACCCCAGTTCCTCCTCCTGCTGTATCTGGAGCTCACCTGTTTGGTGATGAGACCTTTGTAAGCATTGTTCATAAACTCCAACTTGATCGACTATGTGATGCTCAGGTAAAGACCCGTCCCTCAGCCTTATAAATAAACCTCAAATACTGAAAATAATAACTGTCCTTGTGCAAACATGACTTGCCACAATGGCTTTAAACCCTTCTTCTTTCTGCACACTCACACCACACACCCTGGCAAAATATTCCATTTTGTTACAATTTCCCCCAAGTTTTACCCCCAAAATTGCCCTACCTGGCCACTACTAATTGTGTTCATTTACAAAGAAAATGTTTGTTCTCTCCTCTAGACGTTACCCCAGACTTCACCCTCCCCCTCCCTCGATTTTCCCTGCCTGCCTCAGTTTACCTCAAAAATGTTCATTCTTTCCCCTAGAGATTGCTTCAATTTGAGTCACTGGTTCTGAGCTTTAGACAGGGCCAGGTGAGCTCAGGTTCAGGCTGTGCCAAGGGCAGGACTTGGAGCTGAGAACAAGAGACTGGCACTGGCCAAATGAGCCAGGTTTGAGTCCCAAAATATGGAATTTGGGCTTCAGGCCCCCAAAAACTTCTCTCACAGTGAAGTTCTGTGAAGCCCAAACGCTGCCTGACTAACCGTGGTTTCAACACCCCACAACGGAGGGTTTGGTGTCTGTCTCAAGCCCCTAAAACACACAACTTGCTCTTTGCGATCCCAAATTTTGAGTGACCCTGTTTCAAACCCCCAAAACACAACCTGGTGTCTGTTCCTGAACTTGGCTTAATGAGCCCAGGTTTGGGAACCCAAAACCCAGCACCTGGTCTCCAGTTCTGAGCCCAAACCCATGGAATGTGGTCTGGCCGTGGGACCCCAAAAAGCAGGACTTAGTCTCGCTCTGAGCCTGATTTTGAGCCCCCCAGACACAGCCCCAGGTCTGTCTCTGGGAGCCCAAGTGGGTCTGGTCCTGAGGCCCCCAAACTGCCCCAGATCAGAGACAAAAATGCAGCTCACGGGGTGAGACCAGAATAGTTCGATGATGGAAAATATGGATGGATGGCAGAGAAGGGAGAGAGGGAGAGGCCAGTCGGGGTCAGAGGGAGAAGGGGGGTGAGGTGGGGAAGGGAGAGGTACGGGGGGAGGAAGGAGAGATGGGAGNGCACCGGCACCTCCAGGGCTCCTGTGCCGAGCCCGACGCGCGGGGCTGGGCTCTGCCCCCGGTCCCCGGACGCGCCACCGCGGCTCTGCCACCGGCCCCAAACTGAGTCGCCGCTTCGGAGCTCGAAACGGGGCCCGCCTTTGGGCGGTGCCGAGGGCAGGACTTAGACACGGACACTCCCGCTGGCCAAATGACCCTGGTCTGAACATCAAACCACGGGGTTTGACCTTCACTTCACGCCCCCGAAACGCAGCGCTTCGTCTCTGGGAAGCCCAGACACCGGCTGAGTGACCCTGGTGTTCAGACCTGGAAACACAGGGAGTACTCTCTTTTTGGTCCCAAATTCCATCTGAGTGACCCTGGTTTTAAGCCCCCAAAACACAGGACTAAGTGTCTTTGGCCAAATGAACCCGGGCTGGAACAACTCTTGGGGTGAAATGCACAGCACGTTGCCTCTCCTCCAGCCCGCAGAATTCAGGACTCAGTCACTGCTTCTCAGCCTTAAGTGTGGCCACAATAAGGCCGGCAGGATTTAGCCTCTGCTTCTTTCTCAGCTTTAATACTGCCCACGTGAGCCTGCAGCACTTGGCCTGTGTCTGTGACCCCAGACACCCAGGACTTGGACTCTGCCTCAAGCCCTGAAAGCAGGACTTAGTTGCTGTTTTTCTGAGCCCCCAAAATGGCCCTATGAGCCTGGCTTCGGGACTCCAAAAGGCGGGATTAAGTCTTGCTAAGCCTGATTTTGAGCCCCCCAGACACAGCCCCAGGTCTGTCTCTGGGAGCCCAAGTGGGTCTGGTCCTGAGGCCCCCAAACGGCCCCAGATCAGAGACAAACACACAGATCATGGGGTGAGGCCAGAACAGTTTAATGATGGAAAACAAGAAACCCACCACATTTCCATATTAATAATAACACATAATATTGACCATTGCAGTGATGACAACAATAATGGCAAGGACAGAGCGAGAAGCCCCAGAACAGACCAGTGCTGCTTCTGGGAAAATCCAAGCAAAGGCACAGGAGAGCAGGGAAGAGGGGAAGTTGTGCTCCTGGCTGACCAGAGCAACAGCATTTCCAACCTTTCCATCCGTTGCCTTTGGATTACAGGGAACACCAAGCTCTGGCCTGGGCTGGCGCTCCCTGTCCGTGCCTGCAGGAGATGGGAACTGCAGCAGGAACTCTCCTGTTCCTGTGGATGCCTCTCTCCCTACAAGCCAGGGATGTGTTGCTGAGTGCCACAGGGATGCTGTTTCATGGTGAACTTGTGGCTTTGGCACTCCCTCACTCCCAACTCCAGTTGGGAATGTCACAAACAGCAGACCGGGGTGTTTCCCCTCACACCCCACCACTGGGACAGCACAGAGAGGATGGGACTCACTTACTGGCTCTGGAATTCCTTGTTTGCAAAGCAGGCTTTTGAATATCCAGGACACCAGGGGGGGGTCTCTGGAAGCCACAGGTCACACAGGCAGAGTCAGGTGAACCATCCTGAAGTGGTTTTCCAGAGGATGCCACAATTCCAAAGCTGTTGTTTCCAACTTGGGACAGTCAGCCACAACATCCCCAGGGATTCCTGACAGGCTGAATCTCACAGCTCCAGGCTAGTCGGCTTTTCCCACAGCTACACCAGCATTTCAACAGGCTCTAATGAGTAAATAACAGGAAAGAGCTTCTCACGGTGTGAACCACAAGCTGAGCACTGCATTCTGCCCCAGAAATGGGCTGTTTCCATGTCTCTGGGACAGTTGGGGCCATCCCTGTTCCCCCACTCTTCCACTTAGGAGTAAGAGATCACACAACCCTTAAACACACCAAACATTTGTCCAGAGCACCAGTGTCCCATCCCAGTTCCAGCTTTTCCCACCTGGTAACAGCACCAAGTCATTCCAGCCCTTGGACTCCCTCCCTTTCTGGGAAAGGTCCTGTCCGGGTTTTCTGCCATTCCAGATTCATGACATAGTCTAGTCGTGTTTTTCCTCCCTTCCAGATTCTGGGAATGCTCCAGTTTGGCCCCCATTCCCAGTTCTGGCTGTGGTTTTCCCCTGTTCCCAATTCCAGGCATGATCCAGTTTGTGTTTTCCTCCATTACGGAACACCACAGCCACTCGGTCCAGGTTCTCCCCAATCCTGGATTCAGGCCACAATCCTTTCTGGGTTTTCCCTCATCCCAAATATCAGGTACAGTTTGGCCTGGGTTATTGCCTCAATTCACCTCACAATGTTCATTCTCTCCCATAGAATTTACTTCAAAATATTCCCCACAAAGCGTTATTTTTGTCTCCGATGGATTTTAGCAATCCCACTGATCTCCTTTATTTCTCCTCAAAGTCACAGAACATCCCCAGCTGGAGGGACCCACGAGGACCATCCAGTCCAGCTCCTGGCCCTGCACAGGACAATCCCAACAATCTCATGTCCCTGAGAGCCTTGTCCAGATCCCAACTCTTCCATAAATATCCTGAAACTCCACTGCCTCTGCCCAGCCCCAGTGTTGTATATTTTTTAAAATGCAGATATATGTACAAGTCAAAATGTTTTGAGGTTCTCAGGATGCTTTCCAAAAACCCCAAGTATTTGACATTTCTTAATTGTTAAGTTTGAAAAAAAAAAAAAACCGATCCATCAACCAAACCACATCATTAAAGGAGTAAAAACCAAAAACTCACCAACAGGAAAAAACATCCAGAAAGCCAAGAAAAATAAGGTACAACCCCCCGTTTTTCATTTCTGCCAACTCTAGTGTGGCACTGAAATTCGGGGTTACAGAGCAGAGAGCCCTGAGGGGCCGAGGAAGGCCCTTTTATCTTTAAAGCCTCCAATGTGGTGTCCAGCTCAACCTCCCACTCTGGGAATTCCGGGCCCTGGACACGCCCCAGTGGCTCAGTTGCAGTTCCACCTTTAACCACCAGGCGGCCCCACCGAGTCATGCCACAGGTGTTCCCTGTAAAGGAAAGTAAATAAACAAATAAAGTCAGTCACAGTTTTATCTTCATTAATCGTTACCACAGTGAGCAACATCATCCCGGCACGTGGACAGCGAACCCATGAGAGACACCTAGAACCCCCAAGGGAAACCGAGATCCCCAAGGGGACACCGAGTCTCCCAAGGGACACCGACCTCCCGCCCGTTCCCGCAGCCCCCGCTCGCTCCGTGCCCGCTCCGACCCCAAGGACCTCTTGGCGCCTCCGCCNCCGCTCCCGGTGCCTTTCCCGTTCCCATTCCCGGCCGGGAGGCGCCGGCTGCAGTACTGCCTGTTGCCACCAGACGGCAGCACCGAGGGCAAAGGGGCACCTCGGTTTAATTGTCCCGATTTCAATCCCATCCCGGATCCCAGAGTCGGGGTGTGACGGTGAGAGGAGAGAGAGAAACACTCTGAATGCGCAGAGCTGCTCCCACTTCCTTCATGGGGGTCACCTTTTACGTTTTCATGCCCTTTATTGTTTTATTTATGCTAGGCACAAAACTCGTATTTGTATTTTCCAATCCTGTACACCCATAATCAGAATTCCTTAGTCTAAAACGCCGGAGCAGCACAATTCCACAGCGGGTCTTTATTTTCCCTTGCAAAAAGGATGGGCCGGGCCGGGACTGAAGCGTCCAGCAGAGGACACTGCGGCATCACCACCAGGAGAGAGGAAGGAAAGAAGCCTGTGCTCCCACCAAACCAGCCCAGGAGCACGGAGCCTGCTGCAAGGAGAGGATTTGCAGGGCCAATTAGGAGCAGGGACAGGAGGAAGGAGCTGGAGGGGCTGCAGCACCAAAGCTTCCCAAGGGAAGGGTTGGGCAGGGACAGTGTGCCCTCCTGCCGCCCCTTCACTGGGGCCATGGGAAGCCATGAATCAGGGCAGAGGCTGCAGCCCAGATTGCCTGGAGATGGAGAAATCCATGTGCACCTCCCAAAAAGGGGAAACTGAGGCAGAGCCAAGCCGAGCTCTCCTCCCCGAGCTCCCCAGAGCCCCAGGCTCAGCTTTTCCAGCAAACCCTTCAAGTCCCTGGGAAAAGGCAGCAGCCCAAACCTCTGGGCTGCCCTTGGGGGGTACAAGCACCTCCCACCCCCCTCCAGAGCTGCTGCTTTCTGCTCCCACCCAAGGGCTGCTTTAGTGCCTATTTTGTTTTTCCTTGGATTTTAACATCCCGTAAGACTGGGGGGAGGGGGGAAAAGGCAGTGGGAGACATTGCTGCTTCCAGCTGTCCTGGAGCCCCTCAGCCTCCCTGGCTGTGGGGTGGGGTGTCCTGGGAGGCAGAGTAGCCCTGGCTCCTGCGGGAGGATCCCTTGGCATCTCTCCTTGCTTCCCACCAGCCGGACCGCGGCAAATGACGGGAATTGCTGACATTTTTCTGCAGCCACAGGGTTTCTGCAGCCTCACCCCTCAAGGGCAATGCTGCCGAGATTTTCCATTGCCATGGGATCTCTGGGCAGAGCTCGGGCTGCTCCACCAGCGTGCGGGGCCATGGAGAGCCCACAGGGACACCCTGGAATGCTCCAACCTGGCTTTGGACACTTCCAGGGATGGGGCAGCCACAGGTTCTGTGGCCTCACCACCCTCCCAGCCATGGATTTGTTCCCAGTATCCCGCCTAAACCTGTCAGCTTAAAGCCATTCTCCCTCAGGTCCCTCAGACCTGCAGTTAATTAATTGCATTTGTCCTCTTTTGGGAGGCACACAGCGAGGCATCTGTGGCGGGGCATTCCCTGTATCCGTCCACAGTGCTGGAATAAGACAGGAGGGGGCTAATAATCCCAGAACAAGTCACCCTGTAAGGCTAATAATTCAGGAATAAGTCAGAGAACACCCCACAGACCATCAGGACCGTCTCCCGAGGGGTTCCTGGGCTGGAAGGGGCGGGGGGGGGTGTGTGTGTGTGCTGTGACATCCACCACGGCCTCAGCCATGGGATCAGAACTCCATTGGAAGCAGGAGCGACCACGACTGCCTTGGCTAAACACAGAGAGATTTTCTCCATTCAGGAAAAAACAAATCCTGCAACTCAACCAGGACTTTTCTTACCTAGAGCTCAAGCAGCCTGGGAGGGGAGATGGTTTCCAGCAACTTTCTCCTGGAGAGGGTGGGATGGAAAGGCTCAGGGGAGGAGGTGGGATTGAGTGGAAAACCCACTAAATGAATCCCATGTAGCCAAGGTGCTTTGGGATGAAGAGACAGTAGGAGGTGACATCTAATGGGGATGCACTGGGATAGTAACAGCTTTAATTGGAATATTCTTTTTTCCAAATTTTTTCTTTAAAAGAAAAAAGGAACATCAAACAAATACAACAATCAGTCACTGCACAAGGGTGGTAATGCAGAGCCCAGAGATAATTTATTTTGGAGAAGGGCTTGGTGTTCAGCAGGAAAAGGCATCCCAAGGACATATTCCCAGTCCCAGCAGGTGAGGAAGGACTGAATTTCAGGCTGAGCACAGGGAGAAATTAAGGGAGTTGTCACCCCATGGACCCCAAAACTTGCTGGCCATGGTCCCATGGGATTGGGATGTGGGTGAACTGAGCACAGAGTGTCTTATGCAGCTGCTGAAATGTTCAGGTGGGTGTTTGGAGTCCCTGAGGTAGATAGAAAAAACAAGGAAAGGGGGAAATAAAGTGCCAGAATTATCCAGGGACATCCCTGAATCCCAGGAGGCTCCAAGTCCTGCCCTCAGCTGCTGCTGACTCCCTTCCCATCCAGACCTTGCCAGGAAAAGGAGGAGAATCCCAGGAGACCGGGAGAAAGGCATCCCTGTGCCTGCACATGGAGATGTTCCTCCCTGCAACAGGGATTTTTGCTCCTGCGTGAAAAAATGCGCTCCTGGGAGAAAGGAAGAGGTTTGGCTGCTCACATCCCTCTGTGCTCCCAGGAGCTGCACATGAGACTCCTTCAAGAATTTCTCCACAAACCCCATGGAGAAGTTTTAAGGTGCTACTTACCTGTGGCGTCTGAGGAGTGATCCCTCCTGGGGATGGGATTTTGGGAAGGGGAAATGGGACCATTCCCTCTGCCAGCACCATCCGCCAGCTGCCTTCCCCATTCCTTCTCTTTTCTCTAAGCAATCTTTCTCTTGTAGCAGCTTTTCCCTTAAAAGGGGCTTTAGACTTAAAATAATCTTTCTGTGCCCAAATATTTCCCTCCCACGTGAAATATCCGAAGGCTGGGGGAGTGGGAGGAGGAGGGGAGGTCCTTCCAAACACTTGGATACAAAAGGAAACAAGAGAAAAGTACGGGCACTCTGCACCATGAATACTGAGCTCGTTGGTACCAGGTTTAGAGCAAAGATTATTTACGAGTTAAACTGGACTCAAAGAGCCTTTAAACCCTCTGGAGTATTGGTGTGGAGTGTTAAATCCCGTGGAACACTGGGAATATCTTCAAATAAGCCCAAATTTCAAATTAGGAGAAAGATTCTCTCCTTTCCTTTTTTTTTTTTTTGGATGGCAACAATTGCCTCCCCTGTTCTGACCCCTTTCCCAGGGTTTGCTGCCAGGGGAGGGTGGTCCCCTTTCACCATCCTCCTGGTCCATCTCCCAAGGAGGTCTCTGGCAAATTCCAAACCTCCAGCTTCTTCCAGAGGTGTCCTGCAACCCCTGGGTGGGACAAAGTGGAACGGGCAGCAGCCACTTGTCCTGGTTAAAAACAGGAACAGGGAGCAAGCATCTCCCTGTCCACCCAGGAGAAAACACACATTTGAAAACAAACCAAAAACCAACCAAAGGGCTCCCAGGGACTGGGTGTAAAATTTCAGAAAAGTCCTTTTTGGTGCAAGGTGCTTGCTGGGCTGAGGACATCCCAGATCTGAGGATATCCCAAGATCACACGGTGCTTTAGTCACATCTGGGATCCTACCAGAGCCTGACTGGATGGGGGAGGGCACTGACTGGGCTTCCTCTTAAAATATGTATTTACAGGACTCATGTTCATCTCAAAATCAATTTAAAAGTGGATTCTCCACCCTAAAAAAATAGCCACCTTTTTCCCCCCACCCCCCCGAGTGGTTCCAACTTTTACTGCTCCTTACAAAAATTAGATTTTTATTTGCAAATGCCTAAAAAACCACAATGTCTTTTGTGATCCTTCCCTGCCCCCTCGCCCCCCTCCTCCCCCCTTGAAAGTTTATTTTTTTTTTTAGTAAGAAATAGTTGAAGTGGATGAAAAGCCATCCCCTTCTGGATGAATTCCCATCAAGGAGGGACGTCTCCTGCTGATTTCCAGTCCTGGTGGAGAACTTGCAAAACTTTGGCCTCTTGAAACCCGGGGAGATCAACCTCCACTCCTTTTTTGACAGAGTCAACTGCTTAAAAAACAGGAGCGGGGGTGGGGGGGGAAGTGCAGGGAGGGGAAAAAAAAATAATCCCAGGGAATGAGATGTGGACAACCAGGGGCTTAAATGGCAAAATCCTCGTGGTCCTGGGGGCTGAAAGCAGCTGCCCGGAGCATGTCCAAGGAGTTGACGAGGATAAGGGTGCCCGTGAGGTGCTTCCAGCGTTTAGTGATGGGGTTCTTCATCTTGTCCAGCCCCGTGTGCAGCTCCTGGATGACGTCCCGGTAACTGTCACCCATCTGGGTGCTCCAGGTGAGCAGGAAGTCGTAGGCTGGCTTCCACATGGCCTGCAGGGAAGGAGAGCAGAGCTCAGCCAGGGTGAACGGGCAGCAGGCAAAGCCATCCCCATCCTGTCACACCATGTCCATCCAGGACAAGCAGAATCCTGAAAAAACATCCCTCCCGCCTCAAATTTCCCAAGTGCACCCAGATCTCCCTTTGGTCCCCCCAAAAGGTGCTCTGGAGGTATTTCCAGAGAAATGTGGAATTGGTTGGGTTGGAGAAGGTCACCAAGTCCAATCAGGCACTGTGGGCTTGTTCCAGGAAAAAAGCTCCTTCCTGCTCTACCTGATGTGGTCCTGCTGGGAATATCTGCCCTGGAGCTGGAGGAGCTCCTGGGCCTCAGAGCCTCATTCAGCTGGGACTTAAACCTGAGCTCAGCTGGTCACAGCCTAGTGCTAACAATGCCAATGCCACAAACCCCGTGGAGAAATTTAAAATGCTATTTACTTGTTGAGTCTATAGCATGATCCCTCCTGGGGATGGGATTTTGGGAAGGGGAAATGGGACCATTCCCTCTGCCAGCACCATCCGCCGGCTGCCTTCCCCATTCCTTCTCTTTTCTCTAATCAACCTTCCTGTTGTAGCAGCTTTTCCCTTAAAAGGGGCTTTAGACTTAAAATAATCTTTCTGTGCCAAAATATTTGCCTCCCACGTGAAATGTCTGAAGGCTGGGGAGTGGGAGGAGGAGAGGTCCTTCCAAACACTTGGACGCAAAAGGAAACGAGTGGAAAGTACAGGCACTCTGCGCCATGAATACTGAGCTCGTTGGCACCAGGTTTAGAGCAAAGATTATTTNCAGTCTCATCTTCCAGGCAACCCCCCCCCCCCCGAGGAGTTCAGGCCCCTCCATAAGCAGTTTAAAGCATCCCAGGGGTTGAGAAGAACAGATGCTTTTCATCAAGATAATTAATCCAGCACGGATTAATTCAGCCCCATCCTCCAGACCAGTGGGTGAGGGACAACCGGGACGTTTTGGGATGGGGGCTGGACATCAGCTCCTTGTGAGGAGCAGGAGGGCTGGAGTGAAACCCAGGTGAAGATCCAGACACTACAGGACCACACTGAGGTATTCTTCATCTTCTCTGTTTCCTCCTCCTCCTTCTGCAACATTTACTGCCCTAAAAACCAGGATTTTCTGCAAATGGATTTGAAGTGGGGAAGTGGAAATGCAGCGGTCTGGGTTTTCTGGGTAGGAATAAGTGAGCCAGGGCAAATAAAAAAAAAAAAAAGGATTTATTAGGGTCAGCTCCTGTCTTAAGGTTTAAGGTATCAAATCACATTAAAATCCATTCAGAGTGGGATAGGGGACAGTGCAGCCCAGCAAAGGAAGAGTTTAGCGGCAATTACCAGTATCAGGGGATGGGATCTGACTGACAGGATCACCATCCCACTTCTCCAACCTCTTCCAGAGCCCCTGGACAAAACAGCCCCAGTGGCAAACCCCAGTCTTTGGACAAACTCCACTTTGAACATCAATTTGCTACAGGAACAGATTTTATATTATTAAAACATGGCAAATCAAGCAAACAGACCCCAGACTACACCAGGGGTGACAGAGCCATGGCTCTCCATCCCTCCAGGATGAGGAAGCACCAAGAGGTCACAGGGATGGATTTTACAGAAACCATGGACATGGTGGTGCCAGGATCCACCTGCCTTCTGCCACCCTGGGTCCTGGCATCCTCTCCCAAGGATCCTGGCATCCCTTCCCGACACAGGGTTCTGAGGCAGAGAAGGGTTAAATCCTCCCACAGGAGGTTTCACAGGGCCAGTTGGGGGAAACTGGGAACATTTGAAACCACTCCAGCAATTTGCAAAGCAAATGCTGATTTTTTTCCCCCCTTATCTGTTCCCAGCTTAAAGCTGAGCTGGATTCTAATCACAGCTGCTCCTCCAAAGTGCTGACACTGGTTTCCTGCAGGGAGCAAAGGAAGCAATAAACCCCCTTGTTAAACAAGCCAAGAAAATCCTTTCAAAAGGGCATTCATTTGGGTTTTCAAAAGACATTAAGAAGCATTTTAGATCTCACACCTGTGCCACAATCAACAACCTCCTCTCCTACCTCATCACTCTGCCCACGGATCCACCAGGCGGAGGATCCGGGTGGTCCTAAGAAAGGAAGGGGCAGGTTTGGCATCCCCGAAGCTGCCTTTGGAGGTGACTGGATCCCGTGCAAACTCCAGCAGAGGACGGATTTCGGGAAGCAGATTCAAGGAGCTGCTCTCATGTCTTGCCCAAGGCCTGGCAGGTCAGAGGCAGGAAAAGGAGCCAAGAGCACCGCGGGGGATGAGAAGGATGGAGCTGCAGGGGAGGGATTCTCCTGCTCCTGCTGCTGCCCCAGGTGAGCGACAAACCAGCACCTAAACAGGAACTGTATAATCCCTCAAAGCAGCAACAGCTTTGGAAGGGATGTAGCACTCGGAAACCTACTGATGGCCACAGCACCACCCCCTTCCCCTGATTTATCCAGCAGCTCAACACACAAATTGCACGGGACGGGGACAGGGGGAAATGGGCGCAAGGAGGACACTGAGGTCGAAGCCAGAGGGGAAATATTGGTGGAAACAGCAACACATCGGGATGAGCTCAACAGGCTTAATCCTCCAGCAGGCGCTTTTAGGATTACACTGCAATTTTTTTCCATCCTCCTCCCTCACCCCGGCCTTCTGGAGTAGCTGGGTGCACCCGACCCATGCCCAGGTGTGACCTGGGCTGTGCTTTGCCAGAGCCCTCCAAAACACTCCTTTTTCCTGGGATCCGGCTGCACCGGCCGGGTGAGCACAGAGGATGTTTGATATTCAAATGCCAGTTCAAAGCAGGAGCACCTCCACTTAAAAGGCATCCAGGGGAGCCTGAATTTACATCCCAGCTTTGAAATGCACGATCCCACTTCCTAATGAAGGAAAGCAGCATCTGGAGGAAAACAGCTCCTTAACCTGGGACCTCCTCGAACACAGGGAAAGGTCCTGTGTCCCCAGGGAGCCCCTGAGACCCACGAGGTGAGAGGAGGCCCCTGTCTCCATTGTCCTCCCTGGGATATAGGTCAGGTTTTGACCCAAACAAGTTGGCTCCATACGAGTGCTCCCCAAAATAACCTTTGTTTAGGCATTAATCATCTCTTTTGCTCACACTTCCGGCTGTTGGCACCTCCAAAACCACTTCACGCACTTAAAATACCACACTACACTCACAACCTTGAAGTCTCGTTTTTCTTATCTAATACAGTCATGCACTGGCCCCAAGGGGCAATTTCCTTGGATGTGATGCCCAGGTGGGTCTCAGCGTGCTTAAGGCACCCCTGGAATGACACCAAGGGCCATCAGCCACATTCCCAGGTGGCCTGGAGAAGGTCCCATCAGTGCAGCCACAGGTGGCTTTTTTGGGTTCAGATACTGGGAAGGAATCGCTCCCTGTGAGGGTGGGGAGGCCCTGGCACAGGCTGCCCAGAGAAGCTGTGGCTGCCCCATCCCTGGAAGTGTCCAAGGCAACCTCGGATAGTGGAAGGTGTCCCTGCCCATGGCAGGAGGTGGAATGAGATGAGCTTTAATGTCCCTTCCAACACAAATCATTCTGGGATTCCAGGACTGCTTTGGGATGGAGAAACAAGGAGGGTCCAACAGCAGACACCCCAATCTGCAGGATTTTAGGGACTTGTGCAGCCTACCAGGGGTTCTTTGGGGGTCTGCACACCCCAGGGACAAGCAGTGGCTTTGGCAGAAGAAAGGCAGAACAAGGTACCTGCAGTCAGAGCAAATAAAACAATGTGAGGGGACAAAATCCCAACTTCATCTTCTGCATGACCTTTACAAGCAGCCAGGAGAAGAACAAGCTCAGTCTCCACAGCTCTCTGCTGACGTGCCATGGGGCATTCCCAGAAGACTCGTGTTTTTCCCAGCAGCAGAAAGGATGATAAATGAGAGTCCCTGTAAAAACACTGACTGAAAAGCTGGACAAAGAGAGAAACTGTGTCTCAGGACAGGTCTAACCCCGCAGACCAGGCAGGGGAGCCATGGCCAGGTACCAAAGTGGCAGCAAAATCGTCCTGAATCCATGCCCAGGTTTTTTATAGCTCAACCCATCTGTGCTTTTCCCGCTGTCCATGGGCAGAGAGGAGGGAGAGGTTTCCCTGTTTGCTCTGGTGATTAACTTCTGAGCAAGGTTCCCCCAAATTACCTTCACACTCCGCTGCTACTGCTTGGTTAACAAATGGTAATCAAAGGCAGGTTACTTATTAACTAGTCATCCTGACCAGGCTTTTCCATGCTTGGCTGCTGGTGCAGGGCTCTGCCACTGGCATTTCGTACACTGCACTCAGAGAAACCTGCTCAATCCTTCTCCCTTCACAGCCCTTTTGAGGGGAGACAACCAACTTTGAGGTGGAATGGCCAAGTCAGAGCCTAATGCAGCCAGTTCTTGCCAGAGAGCGAGTCCATTTATTCCAAACTAAATCAGATTTAAACCCAATAAAAGATATTCCTGCTCCATTGCCATCCCCTGAAACAACATTAGTTGCTGCTTTCAACAGGCTCAATCTAATTTCTGCCTAAGCTGAGGAGGATTTGACGGCAGCAAAGGGGCTGGAAGCAGCATCATGTTCCACCAAGAAAGGAGATCATCCTTCAGGACAGGCTCAGCCTCACAGAGAACAGGATTAGCCTCAAACAAGGAGAATAAAACCTGCCCTGAGACTCTGGACTCCACATATCCCTAAGGGAGTGGGATGTTTTCCCAAAGCTTACGGCTTTCCCCTTGAGTCAGCAGCTCCCGGAGTATCCAAAGGGCCTTATCTCTCCCTCTGTCTCCCCATGGAGGTCTGGCATGGATTCTCCATGACCTACAGACTGTCTAGGGAGAGATAATGGGGAGAGACAAAAGAAACACCTACTGTTTTGCAAAGGTGTAAAGCAAACAGCACAAAGCTCTTGGGAGCATCCAGGAAGAGCAGCACAGATCCCATCATTCTCCAAGGCCAAGGATCAAAGGAGCAAAGCTTCCCTTGGGGGAAGCACAGGGAACTCGCCAGACAGTATTTCCATAAGGAACAATGGGTTAGCACCTTACACCTTCTCCTCAACCCTCAAATTTCCCCCTTCTTACTAAAGGGAGTTTGGGAACTGAGCTCCTTCCTTCGGCTCCCGTCCCCTCTCCCAGCCCACTCATTGTTCCATTTGGCCAAGCAGTGCCATCACTATTCCTTAATCCAAGGGACATTTGATCCTGCTTCCAGGAGAGACTGAAAGAGGAGAGAGCTCCAGACATTCCACCCTCTATTTTCTTTGGCTCCCTTCCTGTGAAATGCTAGAAATGATCCTGAAGATGACATTTCCTAAGAGACTTCCTAATGGCATCCTAGAAATCCTTGCAGGCAGCACTTTCCTAAATTCCTTTCAGGAGAAGAATCAAGCCATGTATTTCCATCTGCAAACACCATCCACAGCTCAGAGCTGCCCTTGGTTAACCTGCCACTGAAAAGAAAAAAAAAAAAAAGACTCCATATTCCTCACAGTGTTCAAAGCCAGGTTGGAGAGGACTTGGAGCAACCTGGGATAGTGGAAGGTGTCCCTGCCCATGGCAGGGTGCAGAATGGGATGAGATTTAAGGTCCATCCCAACCCAAACCATTCTGAGATTCTGGAACTCCAAATACTGTCAGCATTTTACACAGTTCATCCCTCATTATTTCCATGATCCCACCAAATCAAGACCCCACCAACATGCTGAACTTTGGTGCTGAGCAGTCTGCAGAAGACCTTAGAGACTGGGCTTCATGGCCTATTTAAGAGATTGGTCTTAAATCTGAATTCCACCTGAATCCCACCCGAATCCCTGCACACAGCAGGGCACTGACACCCCCTCATCACACCCCAGGCTCACCGCCATCAGCTCCTTCTGGAAAGATTTCCTCTCCTTGTTCTCTGTGCTGTTACAGTCTTCCTTCAGCTTCTCCAGGACAGAGGCCACCCTCTCGGGCTCGCTGTCCAGCTCCGCTCGGCAGAAGAACGTGAGCGGCAGGTTGGAGTATCCTAGGGCGTCAGCGAAGGACCGCCAGCTGCTGAGGTTCTCCATCAGCAGAGTCCTCACTGAGGCATAAATGTAGGTCAGGAACTTGCAGGGCCTCAGGATCTGCTCCAGCAACAGGCTGGTGGTGAGATCCGGCCCGGAGAAGTAGCTGGGCTTGACCTTCCCCACCACCAGCACGTTTTTGGTGTGCACAAGGCCGATTTTTCCCTGGTAGTAGCCAATGTACCACTCCTTGGTCCACAGCTGACCTTTCAACCTGATTTTCTCCTCACTGAGGAGGGCTATGACATCTCCTTTCTTGTACTCCAGCAAGTAGTGGTTCTTGCTCTGCCTCACCACTGTCTTCAGCAACTTGCCATACTTCAGGCTCAGCACCGGCCGGTCCTGAAAAGCCGGGTACTTGGCAGTGGCAGCCAGAGGTGAAAGGATGATCTTCCCGACCTCATTCTTCTTCAGGAATCGCCTCTGCCCCGTTGGTTTGATGGCACTTTTTGGAGGTGGCTGCGGCGTCTGGACACAGAACTGGGTCAAAATGGAATCCTGGTCATCCTTGACCTGTATCCTTAGCGTGAAGTCTGAGAGCTCGTTGGGGTCATGGGATGCAATGGGGAAGATGAGGCGGCTGACCTTGCCCAGCTTCATCTGGAAGCCACGGACGATTTTGGCTTGTTCACTGGCTTTTACCTCGTAGTTGGTCATGTTGGAGAACATGCAGAGCTTGAGGTCCTGAGGCCGCGACAGGGCAAACTGATGCTTGCCCCAGAGCTGGAGTGCGACGGGGGCTGGGCTGTGGGATTGCCTCGTGACCTCGTTCACCAGGAGAGTCTTGGGCGCACACTCGTGCCCAAACATGGCCACTACAGTTTTGAAGGAGGGGTGGATGTGTTTGGGGCCATAGACGCCCACCGTGATCTTCTTGCTGATGTAATCCCACACGGTGTAAGGGTAGAGGATGTTCTGCCCTTGGGCGACGGCTGCAATGTACATGCAGGGCTCCAGGTTCTCCAGCTGCACCTGGATTGTGTCCCCATAGGAATAGCTCAGCTGCATCGGTGTGTACGGCCCCTCTTTCATGTCGCTCCGCAGGCACTGCAGCCCTACCAGACTTTTGCTCATGATGTCGTTCTTGACCTCTGCTGACACCTTCATCTCCAGGATGATGAAGGTCTTCACCTCCATATTGCTGAGTTTGATCTGCAGGACGGGGCTGATGGTGCTGCACTTGTCGCTGTTCAGCTCCAGTGGCGGATCCAGCATCGCCTTCATGGAGATCTGCTGCGTCTCCCCAGGGCACACATGACCTTCAGGCACGTGGATGCTGATGTTGGTGTCTGGAAGCTGAACAGCCCCACCAGAGCTATCCAACTTGCACACAATATTGGTCTCCACCGGCTGCGTCTGACCCCAGCCAGGATTTTGACCAAGCAAATCCAAATCATGGCAAGACCGAGCCAGCTTCCTGTGGTTCAGCCACGCTGTCCTAAAATCCTCCCGGCTCTGGAACTGCTCAGGGGTGGGAGACTTCAAACCACTGAAGAAACCTGACGATGCCGGAGCATCTGACTTGGCCTGGAGAACAGAAAGTTCAGACAAGCTGTAGGAGCGCTTGCTTCTGAAGAAGGGGTTGTCCCTCCTCACAGGCTGTTCCACATCCAGCCTGTCTGTGGATGGAAACTCATTGAAAATGTTCCCCAGGCTGCTATTGGCAGCAGAACTGGAGACAGTCGATGTCGGAGCCCCTGTGTCAAAGAGCAACAAGTCAATGGCAACACTGGAGTCGCACTCTTTGTCCGAGCTGGGCACCGTTGGCGAGTTCCCATTCAGAAACGGGTTCGTCTGCACTCCGTTCAGGAATGGGTTGTTGTTGTAGGTTTTCATGGAGTTTCTTTTCACGTCAGTCCACTCTCCGAGCAGATCCAGCTCCTTGACACCCTCGTCAGGGCTCTCCAGCAGATTGTCGATCACCCCGCTGTCCGTCAGGGAAGAGTTGCGGTAGTTGACGGGCTGGACATAGGAGGAGGGGATGTAGCCCATCTCCGTGGTGTTGTGAGCGTACCACCACTCGCCCCCTGAAGTGTCCAAGACATAAAGATGGTCCCCCTTGGAGAACTTCAAAGTGGTGAAATTAGTCGGACAGTAATCCCTGATTGCGACGACTTCCTTCGCATTCCCGAAGGACGTGGGATTGTCAACCAGCAAGGCACTGGGAGAAGGCACTGCCAAGGCAAGGAGAAGACAGCACCGTGAGAAATCCACAGGGAATCACCACTGACCTGCCATCACTTCTTGCAGGTCACCACATTACTTTAAGTCATGAAGGTCCTTTTAAAATCACAGAATCTCTAAGCTCGAAAAAGCTCTGAGTCTAACCCTTAACCCAGCACTGCCAGTTCCACCACTCAACCACGTCCCCAGTTCCACCACTAAACCACGTCCCCAGGTGCCACATCTGTGTGTTTTCCGAACACTTCCAAGTCCGCTAATTCCCCAGGCAACCTCCCAAGCCTGAAGGTACTTTATCACCATAAAAATTTTCACAAAAAATCCGCTATTTCTGGTATATTCACGGAGCTGCAAGGGAGCTGGGACAGCACCTACAACAGCTTGAGAGCTCTCTGGAGGGAAAAGGGGATTTGGAAAGCTCGGGAATCCCCTAAAATCCTGGAGACAAAGGGAAGTGAGCTCAAACTGTGCAACCCTGTGGTGGTGCAAGCTGGCAGCACTTCTTGGACATAGGAAAAACAAGGGAGGATACAGCTGAGCAAGGAAAAATATTGAAATATAGGCTAGGGATCAAAACCTAAGAGATGAGTTTGGATACATCCTAAAAACTCATTGTTACCTCCCCCAGCAGGCAGGCAGGCAAAGCTGCGAAGACATTTCTCCATTGTAAAACTAGACTGGAAAAACATTGGCCTGGCAGGCAGGAAGCCACTGTTAACTCAGTCACCTGCAGGACGGGGCATTTTTAGTGTCCCCATCCCTTCAGATCAGCCAGGTGGCTGTTCCCATATCCCTCCAGCTGCGGGGTTAACAGGAATGTACTGAAAGTGGAGAGAATATGAGTAATTCCTGGTTTTGTATTAAAAACAATTCAATTTGCAGCGAGAGCTTTTGATGTTCAGGTCTCTCCAAGCCAACGCTTTTGTGTGTGTTTATTTTTAAACACCCTCAGCGTACAAGAACTTCCACCTGGAGTTATTCCTTGGGATTGGCTTTTGCCAGGGGAACAGTAATTCCCCCTCTCATCAGCTTTTATGCAGGGTAAGGCAAATACAGCAGGAGAAAAAGCAATTAAAGGCAAAAAAAAAAAAAAAAAAAGGATTACTCAAGCAGCCAGCTCTGGGGAAAAGGGAGCAACCTGGTCTAGTGGAAGGTTGGGAAAAGGGAACAGAAAGGCTTGGAGACACTGGGTTGATGTCACCAAACCCTCCAAGCTCCAGGGAAAAAATGGCTTGGAACCACTCTGTTTGTGTCACCAACCCCTCCAAGCTCTGGGGAAAGGGAACACAAATGCCTGGAACCACTGGGTTGGTGTCACCAAGCCCTCCTGGCCAGCAGGGCGAGAGGGAATGAGGGGGCACATGCCCACCCACCTTTGACGTCACACAGGCTGGTTTCGGCGAAGCCCTCTCCGAGGTCGATGAGCGTCCCCTCCGACTTGCACCGCGGGAGCCCCCCCGAGTTGGCCGCCCGGATCCGCTGCGCCGCCATCTCTGGTCCTGGGGGGCTCTAGGTGGCCATGCCCCCACCTCTCCCCGCTCTGGGGATCCCCAGTGTCACCTCAGGGAACCAGCCTGGGGGAGAGAAACAAAGCCCAGGGTGTTAGAAAGGCTGCGGGTGCCACCATGCTCAGCCCAGGGACGCACTGAGCCCACGGTGCTGATACAAGGCAACAGCCTCAGGTTCTCCTAAAAACATCATAGAATAGAACCTGGATGCTTCCAGCCACCGCAGCACTGCCTGAAAAGGATAGTAAGGACAGGCTGGTCTTGCACAATGCTACTGCTGGACACAACCCCACAGGAAGCAGTACTCTTGCCTTGAAGAGGTTTTTGGGGATATGTTGCTCCCAGGAGCATAAATTAGTCCCTCCTCCCTGTTTCCCAAGACCTTTCAGGGCACATGCACATTGCTGTAATACATAATTACAAAACCACCAAGCTCTGGGTGCTGTGGGAGCCCAGGGCAGTGGGTGACGAGCGCAGAGGACCCGCAGGACTGGGATTCTGGCATATTTAAATGGGTCACCACTCTCTCCCACTGCAGCACTGGGATTTCCTGGGATGAGCACTAGCTCTTCTCACTTGCTCCCTGCATCCCTCCCCAGCCAGGGACCAGGCAGAGACACATCCCTTCGTGCACTGACTGCCCTACTTCACTTGATGAAAAATAAAAATAAAGGGGGTTTTCCACCTTTTCTCCAGAAACACTTGCAAAAACACTTCCAGAACCCCTGTGGAAGAGCAGCTACATCAGCACGCTGGAGCCGAGAGGAAAATCCAGCCGTTTCCCACAGGACACGCCGACATTCCGACCACCAACGTCGTCGTGGCTGATGCAAGCGCCCGTAAGACCTCCCCTGACATCATCCATGTCCTCTGGAGCTTGGAGATGGGCCAGATGGACCGGGATGAGCAGGAAAGGCTGGAGCCTGCCTGCCAGCTGAAGGCAAGGCTGGAGCACAGCCTGAGCCGTGTGCTGCTACTCCAGGTTTGCTCCATGGATCCAGCCTCATCCTGGGAATTCTGCCATCCAACATTCCTCTATCCTGCCACAAAACTCCAGCCTGGCTGCAAAGCACCAACAGCTCCTAAAAATAGTTATTGAAGTTACATCCAACCCCTTACTTTATGAAGGGATTTTCACCCACTCCTAACACCGTTTTTCCTTTCTCCCCCTTCCCATTCTTTTCCTCCCTGTGCTTGAAAATTAGACCAAGTAGAAAATAACCCCCAACCCCAAATTCTTTAGGTGGGAATAGGGAGCCCCGAAGGATTCAATGCCCTTTTCTGGAATGCAGCAAGGGGAAATTTGCAGGGGAGAACCTAAGCAGGAGATACTCTGGCCCGTTTGAAATGCTTCCCAAGCCATCCTCCAGGCTGGTATGCCGGGAATGTGGGAGCTGGAAGGGATGCACCAGGCTCCAGCCTGCCAGAAAAGGGAAGGGAGAACTTGTGTGCAAACATTCTCCCTTTGAGGAGAGTCTTGTTTCGGGTCCTGCTGGGAGCGATCCAAGGGGAGAGGGTTTGGCAGGCAATAAATACAGAGAAACCAGGCTCTGAGTCAAGACTGAGCTTGTCTGAGCCAGGCCAGGTATGAGGGGGGACTTGGAGGTGCTGCTAGCGGCGGCAAGAAGAAAGGAATAACCAGTGGGAAACTTCAATGGGAAGCAATGAAGGGACATATCCCTAAGTCTGGCATTTGCAGGGATGGTCCCGCTCCCTCCTTCCCTCCATTCACATAACAAAGTGGGAAACTTCAGGCTGAAGGTCTCTGCCAAATGTGGAGAAACAGCTGGCAAAATCCCCTCTACACCCAACCCTGATGCCTCAAAAGGCAACAGGAATCTACATAAAAATGAGGGACGATGGAAAGGCATTTCCTCTGCTGAGACCAGCACCCTGGATGTGTCTGTCTGCCCTGGATGAATTGATGCTCACACACATAAAAGAATGGGGGTCCCTGTCCCTCACGGCTGGATTTGGGACAGGAGCTGGACCCAGAATGCTTTTGATGCAGAGGTAGGACAGACCACCAGGAAACCTTCAGATTCAGAGAATAAAGGGGAACAGCCAGGAGCAGCGTGGGGGGAGAACAAGGGTGGACAAGGCAAGATTTGTTTAGAAATCACTGAGACAATGGGCTGCAGACTCCTCTGAAAGCATTTTAAATTTAGCCTGGGATTAAATATAGCCTAGGAAAAACCCAGCCCCATCTGTTTACCCAAAGCCACAAACAGCATCCAAAATGAATGGTGGGGGGAAGGAAATGAGGGAGCGAGCACAGCAAGGATGGCGACAACAGCTCCTCATGAAACCACCAAAAATGCCCCACACCTGCTTTCCACACCATTCTTCCCCTCCCACAAGGGAAAAGGAATGCTCCAGGGTAAAATCCAACCCTGCACACCACAATGTCCTGAGCTGGAAGGGATCCACCAGGATCCTTGATCCAATCCCTGCACAGACACCTAAACAATCCCCCCAAGTGCCCAAGCCCTGGGGAGTCTGTTCAGTGTCCGACCAGCCTAATCCTCTCCTGACACAACTCCAGCTGTTTCTTGGGATTCCAGCAGGCACAGAGCAGCAGCAGGGTTGGGGAGGGTCTGGGGCGATGCTGGAGCATCTATTAAAAGAATGCTTACTAAACCCTCAAATAATAAATCTTAGTAAAATAAAAGGTCTTTTCCTGCAGCGCTTTAACACATGGAATTCAGCTTCCCAGCAGCAGCATCTCCCAGAGTGAACTGGCATGGAAAAGGTTAAAAATAACTCCT
Organism: Pitta sordida; assembly: GCA_013390025.1. Taxonomy (NCBI): domain Eukaryota; kingdom Metazoa; phylum Chordata; class Aves; order Passeriformes; family Pittidae; genus Pitta; species Pitta sordida. The sequence goes on along the minus strand of WEKX01005324.1, from coordinate 320,614 downwards.
GCAAACTGTCTGGTACCTTATCCCAGAAACACAACCACAGGCTTTCCCTTTCCGGCCCCAGAGATCCCAGGGAACCCTCCCTGACACCCCCTGGCACAGGCAGAGCCCCATCCAACATTTCCAGCTCCATCCATCACACTGACCTGCTCCTGATGGGATTACTGTACGGACCCACTGCTGCCTGGACATGGGGCTATAAATCAAGGACATAACTTCCTGATCAGGGACGGCAGGGAAAAGCAATCCCGGGAAAAATACTCACTGGAAGCATTAAACTGCAACGTTACAAACCAAGGGGAACACCCAAAAGTGCAAACCCCGGGTCTGCTGCTGGCCAAGGGAAGGTCCTCTCCCAAAAGCACCGGCTGTAGGTCTGAGGGGACCCCTCCAAAAGCCTCAGTGCTGGAAAACCCCTGGCTGCCAGGAATTCTGGCTGATAAGCCTCAGGAAGGCTGGCAGGGCTGGGTGGTACCAGGCACGGCCAGGACGGGCGATGGAGCCAAGTCCTTCCACAGGCAGCACATGGAGCTGCCACCAGCAAATCACTGATGCACATCCCTGCCCATCCCACCCTTCCGAGCTGCAGGGTCCATCTCACCATGGCACGCACGAATCCATGGGAAGCATCAGCAACAGGAGCCACCATAACACGAGCTGGTCAGCTCTGCAATAACCATCCCTGTGTTCCTTGGGAAACGCATCAAAATGCCCCTCAATCCCTAAGCCTGTGGCACAGGCTCAGGGGAGATCTCCCACCCTACCCTTGGCCACAAACTGAAAGGTGGGAAGAGAAGAAGGAGATTCCAATCATTCCTTGTTATCCTCCTGCTAGAGCCAAGATCAACTCCAGGCACTTGTTGCTTATGGCTTTTAATTTGCTTTTTCTGTCTCCAAAGTCAACCTCCTGCGGCTCCCCTACAAACACGGAAGTGTTTTTGGAGGTTTCTTTTAAAAACAGTTTCGCTCAGATATGAGAACATTTCAATTTTTGGTAGAAATCCATCTTCCAGAGCCACAGCGTGACCCACAGAGCACACTCATCCCACACGAGGAATTCATGGAAAATACTGATTCTATCACTCAAAAAACCCCAAGTATATTCAAGACCACATAAGCTGATGCAGAAAAAACTCCTCCAAGCCCAGGGGACACCCCACTCCTGAAGGAGATGCTCAGGAAGTGCCACTGCAACATGCGAAGGTCTTCAAAAGAAACCAAAACCAAAGTGACCCAAAATTACCAAATTCTAGCAAACAATCTAATTTAGGATCTTGGTTTTGCCCTGTAGATTCTCCCTCTTCCAGATCTCTTCCATGACCACGAATGAACACAGCCTTGGCCGCTGGGCTCTTGTTGCTCAACCCTCAGGAAATGATCCAACCATCTCGAGATTGACTTCCCTTTTCCACCCAGACATTAGCACATCTTCCAGCACGTGTGAAAAACACACCACCCTTGACAGTGGTAACATCAGCACAGACCCAGCCGGGTCCTCTGCAGCCTCCTGCAACAGTGGGGTAGCTTTGAAAGCTGCTGGTGGCCAGGAACACACTGATGATCTTGGAGCTTGTCTCCTTGTGATCCTGCTCTGCTCCACAAGCCTTGTTGGTGATGGGTGGGGAAGCGCCGGCTGCTGTTGTTTTTTCCTCCTTAGAAGCCTGTCCCAAGCCTTCTGCCAGCAATGCCTCATATCCCAGCGATTCCCAACCTCAGTCACCTCTCCCTTATCTCCTCCTCCTACTCCACCACTTGTGTTTGCAAAGCCAAAGCTTTCATCTTCAAAAAAAATCCACCCCAGCCAAGCAAAGATAAACCACCCCTTAAGACAACACCAAACAGGAGCTCTTTGTCCCAGAAAGAACACCCTGGTGTGAACTCACGTACATCCCGGCCCAGCCTCGGAACACGGCCGTTTAGTCCCCTTTCCAGCAAACAAGAAGGGACTTGTGGAAACATCACCATCACAGCCCCATCCCTCCTGCAGCACTCTCGTGTCCCAGGGGTTTGCTTTGGACCCCGTTCCCACCACTGGACCCTGTTCCCACCATCCCTGCTCGGGCACTGTGGTGGCGGTGGAGCCTGGCCCTGCTCTACGTTGTCCCCTCCACTCCCTGCCAAGCCCTATGGAAAAATCCTGCCCTCAAGCCTGAGCCTGGCTCAGCTCCTGCTCCTGGCTCCTGCTGCCAAGTGAGGGCAAGCCAAGCAAGGCAGGTTTGAGGGAGGAGAGGCAGAAGGGAATTATGGCTGAGCATGTTGCCAGTGTCCGCTGACACCTGGTGTCTGTCACAGCCCCCCTGGTGGGAATGTCACCCTTCAGGAGCAGAGCAGGAAGGATACGAAAGTTTCCTTTTATAGCACTGACTTTGGAGCATGAGTCCTGCTGGACATCCATCACCAAGAGGCTTCCAAGAGACTCAAATACAGTGCAGGGGTGGGAGGGAGCTTCCCCTGCAGGATCTCCTGCTGCTGCCAAGCGCAGGCTCTGGGCCACCACCCACCCCCTGATTTGGGTCACCCATGTCCCACAGTCACTGAGTCACCAAAAGCCACCACAGAGGGCAGAGGGACTGGGTGAGGGACTGGGCCAGGTGAGAGCTGCCGTGGCATCAAGCAGAGAGCAGCACTGAGGCCACAGCACAGGAAGGTCCTGGAGGTGCAGGTGCCACCCCTGAGCACCCACAGCAACTTCAAAGCCCACACCCAAATCGCTGAAAACTCTGACAGTGCGGCAGAGGTTTACAAAGGTGCTGGCAGAGCAGGAACCTCTGAGAGGTTTAAAGCGCCATACAAAGGGTTCTGTGGGGCCAACAGCCCAGCTCCTACCACCCCACAGCAACAATTTCCAGCAATGAACCACTGCAGGCACACAAGTCCTGGTAATACAGCAGGGAGGGGAATAAAGCTGTCTTTGCTTCCGTGATTTCAAGACTACCACGGGCTGCAGGAGCAGCCACCCCCTCTGGCGTCCTCAAAAAAGCAAGGCCCTTGTTCTCTCCAGTGCTCTCCTTGTTCCTGGCTGCAATGCTGGGAAACCAGTCCCACCAGTGTGACCAGAGCAGGGCAGGCACAGGAAGGCCAGTCGTGCTGCTGGCTGGAGAATCTGGCACCACAACTGATGCAGAGAGGACAACACGCAGCTCCAGAGATGAGGCAAATTGTCTGCAGACCATCCCACAGCCAACTCCACGTGGCTCTCCCTGCTCAAGGACTCCACCAAGACATGCCTAGCTCCGGGTATCCTCAGTCAGGAGGTCTGTTTTAGGGGAAAAACAAGGAGGTTTTTTCCCAACTGTCTGCCTGAGCAAGTCCACAGACAGCAAGCAGCCGCCACTGATTCCATTGCTAATGAATGAAAACTTCTCTGGATTATCAGAGCTCATTCAAGAGATGAGCTGGTGCAAAAGCTGACCCCTGGTTTAATGTTCTTACACACCTTCCTGATTAGCCCAGCACTGATCTGCTGCTGGATTACAGTGAAAATGCTGATGGGAGCCAAAACCCACCCAACTCCCCCGAGTTAGGCAGAAACAAACACCATCAGTACACTGCAATGAATTTCCTCCAGACTGGGGTTTTTTAAATCTCATCCTTGATAAACATTTACAAAACACATACCCCAGGACACCTGGGTTTAAGCAGCTTAACCCTTTGCTGCAGCTGCTGAAGGGAAAGCAAGACCTTGGTTTAGACTGCACTGGGGGTTGGCAGCTCCATGGGATTCCCCCAGGTTTGACCCAATTCCTGGTCCACAAACCATGCTGGAAAGAGGGCAAGTTCACTGGGAGCAGGTTCCTGGAGAGCAAATCCCCAGGTGATGATGCCACTTGGGATGGGTGCAGCTAGAAGTGGATGTGAGGGCAGAATACAGAATCATGGAAAGTTCTGGGTTGGAAAGGACTTTAAAGCTCATCTCATTCCACCTCTGCTATGGGCAGGGACACCTGCCACTATCCCAGGCTGCTCCAACCTGGTCTTGGACACTTCCAGGGATGGGGCAGCCACAGCTTCTCTGGAAAACCCATGCCAGTGCCTGCCCACCCTCACAGGGAACAATTTCTTGTTAACATCTAATCTAAACCAACTCAACCAGACACCTGGTCCAGTCCAGAGCCTGAATCAGCACTTGCTGGTCTTTAGGCTTGATCTCACCTGTAAATCCAGTCAGTCACAGCCCCATCCCAGAAAGTGTTCCTGCTTCAATCCAGAGTACGCTCTGATCACCAGACTCACGGCACCGACACAAAATAAAAGCCCACGTGGCTCATTTCAGGTGGTTTTTGGCAGCGCGAGTCCTCGCCTTAATTTAGAGCTTTTCCACGGGTGGGAATGAGCTTTCCAGGTGCAGACACCTCCCTGTGCCAGCCAGGAGGGTGTCTGAGATCACCCGAAACAGGCCAGTGTTTATGCAACACACGAGCAAACCCCACGCCTGCTTCTTTAATTAATTACCCTCGAAATTAAAGCCCATCAAACTGCACCGAGGCTTCGTGCAACCTGCAAATTAGCTCCAGGCGAACACAACCTGAGGGTGAGGGAGGCCAGGGAGCATCCAAGCGATGGCTCCAAGTATTTTCCACAGCATCAACAGGGTCACGAAGGGAAAAAATCCCAAACTACCACCACCCACCCCCATCTGTCAGTACCTCAGGGTTTTGTTGTTAAAAGCTGCTCCATCCCATCACTGCGGCTCAGATGGCTGATAAGAAACCAATTTCATCATTTTAAGCCCCAAAGGTTTATTGAAAGGGTTTATCTGCAAACAAAGACATGCACTTTGAACTGTAGTTTTACGTCAGTTTAAAAACACACGAGGGCCAGGCCTGGATGAACGTGCAGCCTCCACATGGGCCACGTCAAAGAAAAGCTGCCTCCCTGGGCCAGGACACAACCCTTGGCAAAAAGCTCAGCCATTCAGGGAAAAGATGCCCCTTTTTTAACCAGATGCTTGGGCACAGAAATAGGAATTTATGTAAATGTGGCAAAATCTCAGCTTTGCTCTAAATTGCTCTCGTCGCTGGACCAGGCAGTTGAACCTCAGACACATTTTTTGCTGCCTTAGTCACCAGAGAAAATTAAACCAACATCTGAAAGTCATGTTGGAGTCATGGCAGGCTGTTCCCTGCTTGAGGCCAGAGCTTTATTGGTTGAGTGGGGTAATTTCCAAAACTTTCTGCACTGAAGCACGAAACACCCTCCCAATGTGTGCATCAGAGCACGGCGACGCACCTGCACAGGGGCATCCCCTGGAAAACGAGACACCACGGAGGGAATGATTCCAAAGGGCAGGTTATTCCCTCCGTGCTGTCTCCAAGAACCAGCCCCAGGCAAGGCTGGACTGAGACAGACCTGCCCTGGCTTCTCATGGCCAAGACACAACCACCCAAGGGACCCTCAGAGCCTCCACATGCTCCATCCCTTCCGGCCCAGATCCCATGGAATCCCAGAATGGTTTGGGAGCCTGAAGCTCATCCTGTTCCCACCCAAACCATTCCATGACTCCAAGCAGGAGGCAGCAAGAACTCTGCAGGAGCTGGGGGGTGTTCTCCAGCACAACCAGCTGATTCCCACATGGGGCCTGCAGGACTTCGCAGGGTCAGGATGGAATTAGACACGCTCTTGATGAGGAAAGAAATCCTAAATATCAAACCAGCGCAGATGGACCTTTCTTCCTTGTTTTTTTTAATTAAAACTTGCTTGAAGTGCCACATAAAAGCAGTGAAATCCCAGGCACAGCTGACGCACTAGGACGGGTTTATATTTAGAAGAACGACTTAATTACTCCATCAATAGGAAAGAAATGGCAATTTTTTTTGGCAGGGTCCACAAGGAGAAGAGAAAACCAGAAGAGACAGTCACCACCACCCTGTTATTCCTAAGGGCAACATCCACTGGCACTTTAGCCTCCCAACAATCCACTTTTACAGTGAATTCAGCTTTTTTTTCCATGGCTGATCCCAGTAAACAACATGAGAGTCTATCAGCCAAAACACATGATGTGCATCACAAGACAGTTGGCATCATTATTATTTTTAAATACCATCAGCTTCTTTTCTAACAGGAGAACTAAAAATGTGTTATTGCTGAGGCATAAACAAAATATCCTGAGGTGATAAAAAAGCCATTCTCAGGTTTTTTAGGCTGAAGATTTAAAGAGAGATAAAACAGAGCACAACAAAATAAAATATAATCCTTCAAAATCAGCCATTTCTCCAGCCACAATATTCACTTGGGAGCATCTAGTTCTGAAGTGGGAGATGTGCTCAGCCGGATATCCGATCGCTTGCTGGGCCTCATCCCAAATTTCTCTAGCATTACTCACATTTTTTGTGCAGGAAGAGGGATGAGGATTTTCCAGTGAAAGGCAGTAGGGAGGCCAAAGTGTTGGCAGCATATGGAGTGTGTCATCGGCGGCTCAGACCGCTGCATCCCAGTGATTCCCACACACCCCCTCCACACGAGCAGGAAATCAGAACTGCATTTCTTGAGAGCTGAGGATGAGCCGGGAGCTCCCTGGAAGGATTTTCCTGGCAATGGATGCTCAGCCCAAAGGAAAATGCCCAGCAGCACCACCTCCCCTGCCAGCCTGCCCAATGGGAATTACCCTCCATCCCACTTTCACAAGCTCACTTGCCTTCATGCAGCCTTAAAAAAGGAAATAATTTTTAAGGGTCTAACAGGACTTGCCTTTTCCTAAAACAAAACCCCTTCTCCTTCCCCCTCCAAGCATGAGGCCATTGGATGCAGCACCAGCATTGCTGCTCTCTGATCACTATCCATTAACAATTAGGCCAAACAGCCAAGATTCCCATTACATTTCTCCTGCCTGACTACAGGGCGATCTGGACACAGGGATTTATTTTCCCACCCCCAACAAAAGCACTTTTGAAGTGATTTTAGAGCCTATTTTTGGAGAGATGGACACCATGACTGCAGAGCAACATGGATGATCTGTGCCTCAGTTTCCCAAACCTAAACCCTCCAGGACAGGGATCCTTCCCTGTTCCCCAAGGGATGCATCTCCACCTGCCTGTGCTGGGGTTTCCCATCATGGCCAGGCAGCAGGAAAACCCTCAGGATGCCTGTAAGGCCAGGGTTTAAAACAGAGGCCAATGCACGGAGATGAAGCCAGGATGGAACAGTCACAATACAGAGAGGGGGTTAAACACTCACCCTTCCCAAATCCCTGCTCCAGGGCCCTGCATTCCTCTGCTCAAACGCCTGCAGGGCTTTTTTTTCTGCTCACTTTCCATGGCTGGTCATGTCCCGCATACTGAATTTGGGGGATGTTTTACAGCTCCTGTTCATAGGCAGAGCAGGAGCTGGAGAGGCACCAGCTGCTCTGGCACCTCAGGGAAGCCACAGGGATGTCCCAGGGCAGGGCAAGGAATGCATCAGTTGGGAAGGGACCTAAAGCCTGTCTCATTCCACCCCCTGCCACGGGCAGGGACACCTCCCACTATCCCAGGTTGCTCCAACCTGGCCTTGGACACTTCCAGGGATGGAGCAGCCACAGATGGTCTGGGAATTCCATTCCAGTCCCTCACCACCCTCACAGCTGAGAATTCCTCCCCAATATCCAACCTTCCCTCAATCAGTTTACAGAATCACAGAATAATCTGAGTTGGAAGGGACCCACAAGGATCTGACCCACAAGTCCAACTCTTACCTGAATGCCCATACAGGGATTGAACCCACAACCCTGGTGCCATGAGCACCATGCTTTAATCATTTGAGCTAATCTCGGGGTCATCCTTTCTTTTTTTTTTTTTAACCTAACTCCCCATCCCATTATCTAGACCATGTCACTGAGCTCCTCACTGAGTCTTTTCTTAAACACCTCCAGGGATGGCGACTCCACCACCTCCCTGGGCACACCATTCCAATGAGGGATCACTCTCTCTGTGAAAAACCACTTCCTAACATCCAGTCTAAACCTCCCCTGGCGCAGCTTAAGACCATGTCCTCTTGTTCTGGTGCTGGCAGCCTGAGAGAAGAGATTCACACCCACCCGACTGCAACCTCCCTTCAAGTAGTTGTAAACAGCAATGAGGTCACCTCTGAGCCTCCTCTTCTCTAGCCGCTCCCCATAGGGCTTGTTCTCCAGTCCTTTCACCATCCTTGTCACCTTCCTCTGGACCCTCTCAAGCAGCTCAACATCTTTCTTAAACTGGGGAGCCCAGAACTGGACACAGCACTCAAGATGCGGTCTGACCAGCGCCGAGTATATTTAAAGTCATTCTGCCCTGTCCTGTCCCTCCATGCCTGTCTCCCAGTGCAGACCAAGTGCAGGGATGGTCTGGAGAGCAGCACATCCCCTGGGGACACGACTGAGTGATGTGTCCTCCATGTCACTGGGGTGGAGCTGCGACCTCATTCCACAGGATCCCATCAGGCGCTGCTGGAGCCCAGATGGACCGTCTGGCTAATTGAGTTAATTAAAGCATTTTTCAGCAGCAATTAACTTTCAGGCACGCTACTCCAGCTCTCTCCAGGGAGCAGGGGCCACAGAGCAGCAGGAGAGACAGGGAAAAATGACTTGGAAGCACTTCCTGAGCCATTTCTAAGCAGCCTTTGCTGACTCCAAGCAATTGGCAATTAAAAAAAAAAGAATCCCAAAACTTCACCTGTTTTTCAGGCTGAGCAGGATGGACTATGTGGAGAGCCAGGCAGTGGATGGAAGCAGGGGAAGAGACCCACCACACTTATGTCCCAGTCCCAGAGTATCCTTCCCAGGGATGTGATGAACTCCAGGAATCCAGCAGTGATAGGATGATGGTCAAGGCCAGCACAGGCTCTGTTTTGCTGACGAGGTAATTCCCCCTCCCAGGGCCAGTAAATACTTTGTGTCCAGACATAACCAAGGAAAATGCTTCCAAAGGGCCAAGAAAAGGCTTATTTTGTGACCTCACTCCCTGACAAGGTCAGTGCTGCCGGAAAGGAGACGCATCCCGGGAAGTTGGTACCAAAAAAAATAACCAATCCTCTCACTGGAGACCCCAGGTTTTCCTCCCCTTTACCAAAAAACCTACTTGTCCTTCTCTGGCCAAGCAAACACAGGATGAATCCCTACACAGAAGGAGGAGCAAAGATAAATGTGGGATGCAGCCTGCCATGTCCTCCTCCTTTTCTGGGATGCCACCCCTCATTCGCCTCTTTCTTTTTTTTCCTGGGATGCACTCACATTTTCCCCTCTTGTTTTTGTGGGATGAACCCATGCATGTCCTTTTCTCGGGATGCACCTCCACCTCCTCCTTTTTTATGGGATGCACTTGCACATCTCCTTCTTCTGGGATGCATCCCCATCCCCTCCTTTTTTGTGGGATATACTCACACATCTCCTCCTTTTGAGGGATGCATCTCCCATCTCCTCATCCGTTTTTTTTTCCAGGATGCACCCGTGCATCTCACAGAATCACAGAATTAGTAAGGTTGGAAAAGACCATAGAGATCATCGAGTCCAACCTATCACCCGTTACCTGTTATCTCCTCCTCCTTTCTGCGGGATCTCCCTATCTCCTCCTTCCACAGCATGCACTCCCCATCTCTTTCTTTTCCTGGGATGCACCATCATTTCACACAGTTCTCACCCTTCATCTGCCCCATTTTTTTTTTTGCAGGATACACTCAGCCATCTCCTCTTTGTTTTCCTACCTCCAAACCTTATCCATTGCAAGGACTGGTTGCTCCCAGTCCATGTGGATTGGGAACTATTCCTTCTGGACTCCAACAGCTCAATCTGCACCAAAGGCTCAGGCACACGCTCTCCAAAACCCACCGCTGCTGTTTCTGCAGAGCAAGGGGGGATATAAGTGTGGAGAGACTGGGGAGAGAGAGCAGAGCAATTCCCAAGGCTGGCTTTCCATGTAGGCTGGGAAATGCTTCCCAGAGCAACCCCACCCCGGCAGAGCTAATCTGATGGCAGGGTTTCAATGCAGCAGGGGCTGGAGAGGCAGGGGGGGCTGGAGAGGAGGGAAAGAAAGCAAGGAAATGCCACAGAGGTGAGGAGGCTTTTTCTGGCTTGTTTTGCTTCCCTGCCTCCAGCTCGCTGCCATTTTCCGGAAGCTGGAGCAGCTACATAAAACTCAGAAGTTTCTCTTTGTTTAATTCTGGCTGGGGCAGCATTTGTGCCGAGGGAGCCGGCGCTCCCCCCCCAGCTGCTCTGGGAACGGATGTGAGCGAAGCAGGGAATAAAGCAGGAATTACATGTCTACAGCTCCCGCAAAGCCTCGACCCCGAGCTCACATGTTGGTTTTACTCCCAAAGGCTTGGGAGACTTTGGCCTGAACTCCCTGTGCGACCACCAAATCCGCTGTTCCAAATTCCTGCTCTTTTCGCTCCCCTCCTCCATCCTTTACCTGGTGCGGGCGTCTCCCACTGCAGATGCTCCAGCCAGGATCCCACCCATGGACTTGCTCCAAATCCACAGAATAATTTCGGTTGGAAACGGCCTTTAAGATCATTGATTCCAGCAGCAGCCACCACAAAACACCTCCTGCCTTGCTCTCCTCCCCTGACCCAGCCGGCGCCACACCATTGTCCGGCTCCAAAAGAGCCTTTTTTTTCCCTGTTCCTAAGGAAACGGGCAGCGCTGTTCAAACAAGGCCACACACCACGCAAACCTTTCCTCCTGAATACGACCTAAAACACTTTATACAGATGACCTAAAGCACTTGATCCAGGCACGACGGCAGAAGGCAGCTGCTGGATTTATCCCAGAGAGAGGGAAGCGACAGCTTTGCATGGAGCTGGTTTGGAGCAACTTCACGCCACGGTGCTTTGCTGGGTCAAAAGTTTCTGGAGTCAGCTAGAAAACATTTGGGTTTGCTTCCTGGCAGTGATTAGTGAACTCCCAGCTAAAGCTCCTCTCTGTCAGTTGGAAGAAATTCCAGTTTGAAGAAACACAGGAGATTAAAAAATAAATAAGTGACTGAGCCACCTCCCACCTTTGTATTTTAATATCCAGAGGTTTCAAGCTACAAAGGCATTCTCACAGACGGGGAGAAACTGGATATTGGGAAGGAATTTTTGGCTCTGAGGGTGGGGAGGCCCTGGCACAGGTTGCCCAGAGAAGCTGGGGCTGCCCCATCCCTGGAAGTGTCCAAGGCCAGGATGGAGCAACCTGGGATAGTGGGAGGGGGTGGAATGGGATAGGCTTTAAAGCCCCTTCCATCCCAAACCATCCCGGGACTCCCTGATGATTCTACGGAGATGGGATATTCCGCATTCTCCCTGCTGGATCTGAAGCAGCCTCTCTCCACACCCACTCCCTTCGGAGCACCAGGGAATATTTAGCCCCAGGACCTGCAATTGGTTTTGTTCCCTGGCTAATGAGAGCTGCTCCCCGGCAGTTGATATGCCAGCTGGGAATGACAGCCTCCCAGCACCAGAAATAAACACTTGGACAAATCCCCCTGGAATCACTGGGTTAAAAATAGAAATACTACCTTGTGGTGGTCGGGGGCACTGGCCAAGGGGTTTCTAAGAGAAGCAGCAGGTTGGCCACAAAAAAAAATAAATGGGATTAAAGACAGTAATTGCTCCTTGTGGGACACTGAGTGACGCCTTCCAAAAACATGCACCCCACCCCAAAATGCCAGCTTTGCCAGCTGAGGACAAACAAAGTGAATCTAAGGATGGGATGAAAGAGTCAGAAGGTTTATGGTCAACTCTTTGATCCATGAAAAGCTGATTTTACTCTGGGCACACCTGGACCTGCAGCACCCCCAGGCAGCAAAGCGATTCCACGTGCTCCCTCATTTCCCTATTCCCGTGAGCCATCCAAACACACCTCTCTCCACACTCCCACACTTCCCTTTCCCAGCCCACAGGAACAGAAACACACAGGAATCACTTCGACCCCAAGGACCACCAGGAGAAACGAAGGAGCCCAGGCTGCGATGGGGGCCATGGCACGGGGTAGATGCCACAGGTATCCTCAAAACCAATCCTTCAGCTCGGATAGCTGTGGTGTGAATGGAACTGGGACACCACTTGAGCATTAAAAAACAGCTCTGAGCTGCTGGGAGTGAGTCTCTCTGCCTTGTTTGGGAAGCCAAGGAAAGGGACTTGTCAGGACATGCATGTGCCCACTGCAGGACCTGCTCCCATCAGCAGGTCCTGCAAGTGCTTTCTCCTTTTTTCTTCCTAAAAACCAAACATTATTTATGGCCACAAAGCAAGTTCAGGCTGCAAAGGCGCAGTTTGGAGTTTACCAAACCTGCAGCCTCACAGTTAAGCAGCAAAGCCGTCCTGGTGTCTCCGTATCACCCTGCAGCTCCTAAAGGGAGAGGGACCAGCCCCATCACCTCCACCAGGAACAACCACCCCTCTGCTCCTCAGGGCTCCTCCTGCCCCTCTCCAGCCTTTGCTCCCGAGTCACGTCCCCGGCAGGTTTTCCCCGTGCCAGCGCTGAGGGATCCACGTGTTCCTGCCCCAGCCAAGGCTGGCACGGTGCTTCTGATGTCCCCGAACAATGCCAGCCCTGTGCCCAGACGCTGGCGGGGTTAATGCAGGGATTGTTTGCAAGAAGGCAGCAAAAGCAGAGCGTCCTCCGCTCGCTCTGATGCCTCGGCTCGAGCACGGCGGGAAATGACGGGGGGACAAGTTTTGTGCTTTTTTAAGCTGAAATGGCACTTTGTGAGTTTTAAGGAGCAAACTGGACGGGTCAGTGCTGGCAGTGGAGATGCTCCCTGTATCCTGGTGGGGCATCATGCAGAGGGAGGAGCACCCAGGCAGTGCCCACACACTGCCCTGTTGCAGCCCTCAGACAATCCCAGAATGGTTTGGGGTGGAAGGGACCTTACAGCTCATCCTGCTCCACGCGCTGCCTGGGCAGGGACACCTCGGTTGCTCCAGCCTGGCCTTGGACACCTCCAGGGATGGGGCACCCACAGCTTCCCTGGGAATCTGTGCCAGGGCCTCACGACCCTCATAAGGAAGAATTCCTTCCCAATATCCCATCTCTCCCTGCCCTCTGGCACTGGGAAGCCATTCCCTGTGTCCTGTCTCTCCATCCCTTGTCCCAAGTCCCTCTCCAGCTCTCCTGGAGCCCCTTTAGGCTCTGGAAGGGGCTCCAAGGCCTCCTTGGATCATTCTCCAGGCTGGACACCCCCAGCTCTCCCAGCCTGGCTCCAGAGCAGAGGGGCTTCAGTTAATATAACCCAGTTAAAAAGCACAACTCCCCTTTCCATGGGGCTGATCCCTCTCTTTCAAAGCTGACTTGTCACTGGTCACCCAGAGAAGCCACCTGGGAGCTGCCATCCCCAGCAGAAGGGCAGCTCCAATCTCTGCTCTGTGGGGACCAGGGACAGGAGCCCAGGGAATGGGCTGGAGCTGTGCCATGCAAGGTTTAGGATGGATCTCAGGAAAAGGTTCTTCCCCCAGAGGGTGGCTGGGGACTGCCCAGGCTCCCCAGGGAATGGCCACGTCCCAAGGCTGGCAGAGCTCCAGGAGGGTTTGGACGATCCTCTCAGGGACAGGGGAGGATTGTTGGGGTGTCCTGGGCAGGGCCAGGGGTTGGACTGAACGGTCCTTGTGGGTCCCTTCCAGCTCACGGAGATTCAGTGATTCGACAGAAACCCATCCCACGCCCTTCACCATCCCCTGGGGGGCCACCAGGGCAGCCTGCAAAGCTCACATGTTTTGAGCCTGAATTTTGGGAAGAAAAGGCAGGTGCCAAAACTGAGGCTGAAAGACTCCGGGCTGAAGTGATTTGCATTCATCCCATTCCAGCTGCCATCAGAAATCCACCCACCGAGCCAGGAGGCGACACAATCCTCAGACCACTTGAAAATAAGACGGCTGAGGAAGATGCAAATTCCCTCCACATCCTGCCCTCCCCAGCTGCCTCCTCCCTTCCCAGCCCCTGCGCTGAAAAGCTCCTTGCCGTATTTAAATACTTTTCCCATTAAAAAAAAACCCAAACAAAAACCCCCACGCAGTGTCTAAAACCACCTCCTTGACACTGACACAAGCTCTGGTGAACAACCCCACCAGGCTAAAATAAATATTTTAGCTTTGCAAATAGTTTTCCTCTCATTAAAATGAAAACATAATTAGGATGTCAAGAGGCAGCTGCAATCACTGCTCCAGCTTCACTTGATTAAGAGTAACGAAGCTGCTATTTTGGAAAAGCACACTCCCTTCCATGGCCTGAGCAGGGTTATTTTGGAAATACATATATATACGTATATTGAAGGCTGGCATCATTGCTGGCAAAAAAAAATCTCCACCATGGAGGAGGAATGCTCAGCAAGTCCATGGGATGGGGGATCAGGGAGTATCGTGGGAATCCTCCTGCTGTGAATGGCCAGAGAGGGGAAGAGCACAGAGACCCGGGAAAGGGTGAGGGAATCATGGATGGTTTGGGTTGAAAGGTACCCTAAAGCTCATCTTGGTCGATGGGCAGGGACACCTTTCACTATCCCAGGCTGCTCCAACCTGGCCTTGGACACTCCCAGGGACGGGGCAGCCACAGCTTCTCTGGGCAAGAGGCTCCAGCGCAAATAGGGGAAAAGCAGAAAAGGAGAGAAAAGCTGCTACAGAGACACTGCATGAGGGCACCTGGGCAGGGCTGGTACCGACACTGCCCAGGGGATCAAGGGCCAAGAGGAGATGCAAACATTCCTAGGATCCCAGAATTATTTATGTTGGAAAAGCCCTCGAAAATCATCAAGTCCAAGCGTTAACTGCCAAACCCACCACTAAGCCATGTCAGAGCCAAGGATGTTATTCACAAGGAATTTTTTGGCTTTAAGCAAATCTACACGTCCCACTTCTGCAGTTCTGCCTAAGGAAATCCAGGATGAATCCTTACTCCAGACATTTCTATATCTAGACACAGGTGACAACACAACATGCAGCCCAGCCCAACTCCTGCCCAAGCTACTGCTCTGTTCAGCATAACTTCACTATGAACTTGTATTATACATATATCAATTAACAGCCATAACTTAATTATTGCAAATCTCAGGGAGCAGCAGCCAGGAAGGACAGGCTGGGGAGCCAGTGATGGGCATTCCCAATGTTTCCTCAGCATCTCCCTGCCACAGCAGGGATGCTGTGCCAGGATTTCGCACGCACCTGACCCCACATTCCATGAATCCTCATTTCAGGCTTCGATGCAACAGGGTTTAACGAGGGTAGAGGCACATAATCACGCCACGGTCACCACTGTCTCCCTTCACACCAAAGTCATTCCGAGCGTGAGCTACTCCTTTAACAGCCAGGAATCCCAAAAATCCCAAATGGGTATTCCAGCACCTGAGCCCGAGTGTGCAGCGCATTCCTGCCTCCCTACAGCACACCTGCACCACTCCACCTCTCCCCTCCCCAACACCGTCCTGAAAGCAGCAGCCCCAAACCAAGCTCTGCACGTCATCCTTTGCCTCCAGAACATCCCCCCCGGCAGCCAGCACAGAGCACAGAGGGCAGTGACCCGTGACACCGGCGAGCCCCACTGGGAAAATCTCCCTGGAAAATAAATGCCAAGCACAGGCAGCGGAACGCTGTTCAAAACAGCCCCAAAGTGCCAGGGAACATCCCACCGGGGCCGACAGGAAGGGGATGAGGAGCCATCCCGAGGCTCGCAGCTGTAGGACACCGCCGGACACACCGGGCAGCGCTGGGGTCACTACTTGGTCCCCACTGTCCCCAACCCCTCCCGGCAATGCCGGCGGATCCCGGGGTACGCCAGGGGGGCACACCTGTGTCCCTCGTCATTCCCACCCGATGGGACACGTGGGACAGCAAGGAGGCACTCCCGGTGTGTCCCCAGCCCCTCCTGACACCGTGACACTTCCACACCGCATCACACACAGGACACGGGTACGCTTCCACACCCACCACGTCACACGCACACACACAAAATTCACACACATACGCCGAGGACACGCGACGAACACACAGGACCCACGGCCAGTGGCACTCACAGACTCACACGCACAGTCACAGTCGTGCCCCAGCAGGACGCACGGACACGCAGGGCACTCACACACACACTCACACTTACACACACATTTACAAACGCCTGCACACACACAGATACAGCCGGACATACGGACACAGCCATAGGGGCAGAGTCAGACACACGGACACAGTCGGACACACGGACACACATCCCCGCTCGCNAACGCGGGAGGGGGGAACGGGAACGAGAACGGGGAACTGGCGGTGTGGAGAACGTGTGTGTAAGGCACGGGTGTGTAAAGCACGGGAGTGCAAAGCAGGGGTGAATAAAACAGGAGCGTGTAAAACAGCTGTGTGTAAAATGGGAGCTCTAAAACACGTGTGTGTAAAACGGGATCTNCAGCGCATTCCTGCCTCCCTACAGCACACCTGCACCACTCCACCTCTCCCCTCCCCAACACCGTCCTGAAAGCAGCAGCCCCAAACCAAGCTCTGCACGTCATCCTTTGCCTCCAGAACATCCCCCCCGGCAGCCAGCACAGAGCACAGAGGGCAGTGACCCGTCACACCGGCGAGCCCCAGCTGGGAAAATCTCCCCGGAAAATAAATGCCAAGCGCAGGCAGTGGAACGCTGTTCAAAACAGCCCCAAAGTGCCAGGGAACATCCCACCGGGGCCGACAGGAAGGGGATGAGGAGCCATCCCGAGGCTCGCAGCTGTAGGACACCGCCGGACACACCGGGCAGCGCTGGGGTCACTACTTGGTCCCCACTGTCCCCAACCCCTCCCGGCAATGCCGGCGGATCCCGGGGTACGCCAGGGGGGCACACCTGTGTCCCTCGTCATTCCCACCCGATGGGACACGTGGGACAGCAAGGAGGCACTCCCGGTGTGTCCCCAGCCCCTCCTGACACCGTGACACTTCCACACCGCATCACACACAGGACACGGGTACGCTTCCACACCCACCACGTCACACGCACACACACAAAATTCACACACATACGCCGAGGACACGCGACGAACACACAGGACCCACGGCCAGTGGCACTCACAGACTCACACGCACAGTCACAGTCGTGCCCAGCAGGACGCACGGCAGAGTCACAGCAGGACACAGGGACACGCAGGGCACTCACACACACACTCACACTTACACACACATTTACAAACGCCTGCACACACACAGATACAGCCGGACATACGGACACAGCCATAGGGGCAGAGTCAGACACACGGACACAGCTCGACACACGGACACAGTCGGACACAGGGACACACATCCCCGCTCGCTCGCTCTCGCCCGCCCGGCGCCGCCGACACTAAACTTTTCCCGGCAGGAGCCCCCGGGGAGCCGCCCCCGCTCCCTGCGGTGTCCGCTGTGCCGCCGGACGCGCCCGCTCCNTGTGAAAAACGTGTGTGTAAAACGGGGTCTGTGTGTGAAACACGTATGTGTAAAGTGGGCTCTGTATGTGTAAAACACACGTGTAAAACAGGATCTGTATGTAAAACATGTGTAAGGGGTCTGTGTGTGTAAAACACATATATGAGGGGTCCGTGTGTGTAAAACGTGTGTGTGAGGCGTCTGTGAGTGTACAATAGTGTGAGGGGTGTATTTGTGTGTAAAACATGTGTAAGGGGTTGTGTGTGTAAAACACGTGTTTGTGCGTGTGGTCTGTGTGTGTAAAATGGTGTGAGGGGCTGTCCATGTGTGTAAAATGTGTGAGGGGTGTATGTATGTATAAAATGTGTGTGAGGGATCTGTGTGTGTAAAACACGTGTGAGGGGGTTGTGTTTGTAAAATGTGTGTGAGGCGTGTATGTGTGTGTAAAAGAGTGAGGAGTCTGTGTGTGTAAAACACGTGAGGGGTCCATGTGTGTGTGTAACACACGTGTGAGGGGTTTGTGTGTGTAAAATGTGTGCGACGAGGGCCTGTGTGTGTGAAACATGTATGTGAGGGGGGGTCTGTGTGTGTGTGGAACATGTTAGAGGTGTCTGTGTGTGTGAAATGTGTGTGAGGGGTGTGTGTGTGTGTGTAAAATGTGTGAGGGGTCTGTGTGCNACGGGAACGAGAACGGGGAACTGGCGGTGTGGGGAGCGTGTGTGTAAGGCACGGGTGTGTAAAGCACGGGAGTGCAAAGCAGGGGTGAATAAAACAGGAGCGTGTAAAACAGCTGTGTGTAAAATGGGAGCTCTAAAACACGTGTGTGTAAAACGGGATCTCTGTAAAACACGTGTGTGTAAAACGGGGTCTGTGTGTGAAACACGTATGTGTAAAGTGGGCTCTGTATGTGTAAAACACACGTGTAAAACAGGATCTGTATGTAAAACATGTGTAAGGGGTCTGTGTGTGTAAAACACATATATGAGGGGTCCGTGTGTGTAAAACGTGTGTGTGAGGCGTCTGTGAGTGTACAATAGTGTGAGGGGTGTATTTGTGTGTAAAACATGTGTAAGGGGTTGTGTGTGTAAAACACGTGTTTGTGCGTGTGGTCTGTGTGTGTAAAATGGTGTGAGGGGCTGTCCATGTGTGTAAAATGTGTGAGGGGTCTGTGTGTGTAAAACACGTGTGAGGGGTCTGTGTGTGTAAAACACGTGTGAGGGGGTTGTGTTTGTAAAATGTGTGTGAGGCGTGTATGTGTGTGTAAAAGAGTGAGGAGTCTGTGTGTGTAAAACACGTGAGGGGTCCATGTGTGTGTGTAACACACGTGTGAGGGGTTTGTGTGTATAAAATGTGTGCGATGAGGGCCTGTGTGTGTGAAACATGTATGTGAGGGGGGGTCTGTGTGTGTGTGGAACATGTTAGAGGTGTCTGTGTGTGTGAAATGTGTGTGAGGGGTGTGTGTGTGTGTGTAAAATGTGTGAGGGGTCTGTGTGCAACACGTGTGTGAAGGGGTTTTGTGGGAGAGCCCTGATGGAAATCCCCCCCTGCCCTGGGCGCTGTGGGCATCTTCCATCACACTCACTGAGCAATTTAGGGGTTGTGTCCATTTGGGGGGGGGCATTTTTGTTGTGGAAGCAAAGCCGTGATACAGAAATCCATCCCCTGCTCCTCTCCCGGGATGGGGAGGATGGGAATCCTGCAGGCAGGAGAAAACATGGAAGAAAATGTCAAACACTCATTTCTTGTGTTAACCACAGGTTGGGAGGGGCTTCAAAGCTTCCCATGGCGCACGACGCCAAAAAAAGGCTTTGTGCTCCATAAAACCTCATGGATTAATAGAGCATCCAGCCTGGAGCTGGCTGGCATGCAGGGCCAGGAGATGGGATACCAGGAGCATGAAGACAGCTGGTCAGGGGTGGATGTGATGTGCAACCAGAGCTGGTGGCCACTGACACCACCATGGTGCCATCTCCTGTTGGAATGACCATTGGAAAAGCAGCTGAGCAAGAAATATCGGAGCTGAACGGTCCAGGCTGCACGAGTCGCTGCTCTTCCCACCCTCTCCTTGTTTTTTCCTGGGTTTAATCAGAATCTCATGATTAAATTTCCTCTTCCTGGTGCTGGCTCCTCCTGTGCCCAGTACTCCAGAAGGAGACGGAGTTTTGGCCAGGGTGAGACAAAAGCTGGGTTACAACAGAGTAGCTGTGTCTCCTTGCATGGCCAAACCCTATCCTAGGAGTCAGCCAGGGCTTCCCGGCCTCATCCAACCCCTTTCCTGTCTTACAAAGACAAAATGAGCCACTCAGAACCACTTCAAAGCACCCTTGGGAGCTTTTTCTGTGGTGTTATTTTGGGCAGGTTTGGGGTTTATCAAAGGCAAGCTGCCTGCAGCAGGATAACCTGGTTCTCTTAACTGCAGTGGGGCATTTTCATCCTGTTTGGCCAGTGGAAACAGCTGGGATGGCACCCGGGATGCAGCTAGGCTGGGTGCTGCTCCCATCTGCACGTTGGCACCGAGCCTGGAGCACTCAAGGTGCTCCTGTCCCTCTGCTTCTGCAGGTGTTGTGCAAAACTCTCGTTAAAATCAAACTTTGAGCTGCTGCTTTGTTTCTCTCTTCCACCCCCAGTGTGATTTCCCATCTTTTGGGTGCTATAAAGTCCAACTTGTATCTTGGGCTGGATCATCCCTGAGTGGCTGGAGGAGGTGTTGGTGCATCTGGAGTTGTAGCTCAGCATCCTCATGATCCTTCTGTGGTAAAACCACGTCTCCAGTAGGGAAAACTGGACTCGAACTCCATTAAAAATCAGTGATTCCTGTGTGGCAGCCGCTGCCCATCTTAGGAGCAGCTTCCCTGGCACTGCGGATGCGCATTGGGCACGTTGAGCCTGGGGTGGAGGGATGAGCATTCCACCCACATCCATCCCCCTCTCTGGTTTTTCAGTATTTTACAATGCCCAGGAGCAGGAAGGGGGCATTTGGTCACAGCTGGTGGCACGTGGCACAGACCAAAATCTATGGCATGGACCAAAATCCATGGCTATGGAAGAGAATGCTCCTCCAGCCTCCCTGTCCTGCTCCTGCCTCCAGCTGTGTCCTGCTGCCACATTGTTCCCACTGGGATAGAGCCAGGCAAAGCTGTCCATCCCACCTTTGGATGTGTGCCACTCCTGTTTTCCCCTGCCAGGAAGTGATACGGGTGAGCAATTAAATCTGGACAGAATGCCCTAACGAGCTCAGGCTTTTATACCACTCTGGGAATTCATCTTGCAGGAATTCCATGGTAAAGTTCATTTCTCCTTCCGTTCCCCTTGTACTTGTGTTTCTCAAGCACAAATCTGGATGGAAATTGTTCAGCCAAAGAGTGCCTTAGGAAAATAGCTGGTCCAGGATGACATTCCTGTGGCTCAGGTACACAAGTGTAGCTGGCTTTTTAGGGGAAGAGAAAAGCTCCTTTTCCTCTGGTGTTGCCTGTGAAATTGCAGACAGAAGCAGCAAATCTGGTCGGATAAGCCTCAAACACAGCGACACCAAACCCCTCAGCAGGGCTGAAGCTCAAGAGGGTCATGAAACCATGGAATTCCAGACTGGTCTGGGTTGGATTTTACAGACCATCTCACTCCAACCCCCAGCCAGGGGCAGGGATCCTCCCGCAGGTCCTGTGGTGGCTCAGACACTAACATCCAGCTCCTAAGACCTTCCAGATGGGAACATTCCCAAACCTAAGCCTAATAAAATCTACTTCCATACGGAATACATCAGAAACCCTTGGCTCTCCCTGCTGGGAGCGTGGGGTTTGTTGCAGCCTGTTGCTACGCGCTGCAGGGAGTGCTTTTTCCACGATCCTCCAATTTTGGTGGGATTCCAGCAAATCCCTTTGCCCGCTTCATGCTATAGGTTGTTTTCCAGAGCTCGGGAAGCTGCCAAGGTACGTTTAATAGAGCTTCATTACTACAGCAATCCCAGCAAACTCCCCGGGGTGAGCTCTTCCCACGCCAATCTTCCCCTTGTTGAGAATTAATTACAGCCGGGGTGGTTAATGACCAGGGATGGGGATAACTGGCAGGTTTTAAAGTCCCCCTTCTCCTATGGAAGTGGGTGGCTGACTTATTCCAGGGAAGCAGCAGCTCTTTATTTGCATCCTTTGGCAGGGATCAAGGCTCCGGAGCATCGCTGGCACAGGCAGCACTTCCAGGTGGTTGAGCTCTGCTTCTTCAGGATACTCGGGGTTTGGGAGTGGGATAAAGCCAATAAATTCCGACAGGATTTATTTTGTAGGTAGGACTTTCTCGTTTGAAAACCAATTACCCACGGAAGCGTCTTATAAACGAGGCTCGGATCATTTGGAGCTGGCAAACAAAGCACTGCCTTCCTTCTGCCAGGCTCCCCAGATGAGTTATTTGTGCTTCCTTTTTGGGATTACATGATGCTAGGCTGGAATGGGAGCAGGGCAGATTTACTCCTCCAACACCCATCTCCACATGAGTTTACCTGATTTCTTTTTGTAGTGGGAGTCTGGAGGAGTTCTTCCCATTCCTTCCTCAGCCACATTCATTGCAATGGACAAAGCAATTCCCAACATTACTTAAGTTTTGAGGAAATTCAAAGCCAGCTTGGGTGGAACTTGGAACAACCTGGGATAGTGGAAAGTGACCCTGCTCATGGCAGGGGGCGAAAGAGGATGAGCTTTAAGGTCCTTCCAACCCAAACCATCCTGGAATTCATAAATCTCGGCGCCAAAGGGGAAGGAAAGTTGTGGGAAGTGGGGCTGATCTCACCGGGGAGGGCTGTGCAAACAGCCCTCCTGTGAGGTGACGCTGGAAACCCGGCCAGGTAACAATCACTTCCCACTAATAACTGGGATTAGTTTTTTAAGCCGGATGAGGAAATGCACAAAGCAAATGGCAAAGCTTCCGGAGAGGCTTTTAATATCTTTGGCAGCCTGACATGGACTGAGAGAATGAGCAAAGCACAGCAGAGGTGCAGGTGAGAGGTGAGAGGGACACAGGGAAAGGTTTTCTACCTTCTCCAACTCTCCTGGGAAAACCTCTGGCCTCCTTCCACCTCAGCTTTGCAGCAGCTGTGCACACCAGTCCTGCCCCCGTCACATCCTTCCCCCCTGCCAGGGTACAAATCCTACCTGCTGCCCACCCTGTCCTGTGGGAAGGGATGGATTTGGGGGAGCTTTGCATCAGCCTTTTGCCTCCTGGAATTCTACTCCTTATGGCAAAAAGCATTATTGTACCAAAAATCACAGAATCCCAGGATGGTTTGGGATGGAAGTGATCTTAAAATCACCTAATTGCACTCCCTGCCATGGACACCTTCCACTATCCCAGGTTGCTCCAGCCTGGCCTTGGACACTTCCAGGGATGGAGCAGTCACAGCTTCTCTGGGCAACCTGTGCCAGGGCCTCCCCACCCTCATAGTCAGGAATTCCTCCCCAATATCCCATCTAACGCTCTGGCACTGGGAAGTCACTCCCATTGTCCTGTCCCTCCAGGCCTTTGTCCAAAGCCCCTTTCCAGCTCTCTTGGAGCCCCTTTAGGTGCCTTTATTGTAACCCAAATCCTTTATTTTAAGCCACCACTGCCAGTAAATAGTGCACACCATTTTTCCTTTAGAAGCCAAGCAATCCCTGCCCACAAATTCCACCCTTCCTGGCCGATCCTGACAGCAAGACCCACGACTTATCTCGGAGAATTTCTTTTCCTCCCCAAATCCCATCACACAAAATAAACCAGCTTTTGTTCACGTTGGAGACTCTCCTGGCAATGGAATGACAGAGGCTGCAAAACAATTCTGAGGCTCAATGACAGCTCTATCTAGAACCAACCACCAGGATGAGCCTGTTTTATCATCCTTAGGGGAGAAAGCACCGGGCAAATGGGGGGAGGGAAATCGCTCCTGTTTATGATGCTTTCCCAGATGGAGAAATATTGCTCCCCAGCACGGAGGGGGATGCAAAGGGACACAATTATTGATGCATTGTCGTGAACCTTGAAACTCTGACCTGCACCCTCCGTGTACCGACACTTTCAGGATTTCTGCAGGCAGTGAAGAGACTCCAGCAGATTTCCTTGGGTCTGGATCAAGCTCAGGCCTTGCAGGAGGGAGTTAGAGGAGTAGAGAGGCCTGTTTTCCAGCCAAGAATACTTCTGTCTTTAGCTCAACATCCTAGGCTGCATTTCTGTGTCCCTCAGAAGCTCAGAGCAGCCCTTTCTCCAGGAATTTTGGGCTGCTAAATCCCAACTATCCCCCTACACATTTAAAGCCCTTCTCTGGGGCAAGAGCCATTTAATGGTGCTGCCATTTATTCATCTATTATGATCATTTATTTCCTTTTCTCAAATCACTACCAGACAACCTCTCCCCCCCAAAACAGGGGAAAGTTTCCTACTTCAAACTGTGGCACATGTTGAGTGACAAACAGCCTCATTTATGATGATTGCTGAGCTCCTGCATTAATCAATGTAGTTAATTGAACTGGTGATTGCACTGGCTCATGTTCAGAGCAGCTGTTTGCCAACATTAGCCCTGTCTAACCTGGTGACCTGCCACAAGAGCTGCCCTGCTCCTGGGTGCAGGGGTCCCGGGTTATAAGCAGAGGATAGAAGTTCCAGCACCTTTGGATACCTGCTCTCTACCTTGGGAAAGGGCTTAGGACTCAAAAGATAAGGGACAAAATCATAATTACCAGGGGTTTCCAGGAAGAGGAAAGTGGGAGGGAGGAATTAGCCCAGGTTGGACAGGGCTCAGAGCAACCTGGTCTAGTGGAAGTTGTCCCACTGGAACTGGATAAGTTTAAAGGTCCCTTCCACCCAAACCCTTCTGGGATTCTGTGACTCTCTGATCATCCCCATTTTGCCTGCTTAGCACAGCATAGTGCTAAAATTTCCCAGATTGCCCCAAACTCAATACCATTCCAGGTATTTTCAGTGATTTCTCAGCCAGCTTGAGATGCTGAAATGTCACCCCGACTACCTCAAAACTGCCCCAAGATAAAACCAGGAACGTTTTTTGCCAGGATAACAGCGATGGGCCAGCTCAGCTCTGCTCTGTTAGCCCTCAGCACCCTGGCAGGGCTTTAAATCCACAACCACAGGCAAACCCTGCCCTGCTTGCTCAAGGCATCCCCTGCCCCTTCCCTGGAGCAGCTCCCAAGGACAGCGGCTTGGGGGCTGTTTTTCCACAGCTTCCAGGCACATGGATTCCTGTCCTGGGGGCTGTTTCACACTGCCAAGGGCAAAGAGCATCACGAGTCAGTTATTTCCTAATAAAACAATGTTAAAGCACCAGGTACAGCCCCTGCTCCCATCTGTGGCTCTCCCAACAAAGCCAGGCTTGTAAAACAGCTCTGCCTGGCTGAGATTTAAGCCCTCAGAGATAACCACTTGGCTGTTTCTTCCTTGGAGCTCGATCCCTGCCTTGCCTGGTGGAACACACTTCCTTTCTGTGCCGCCAGATTTGCTTTTCAATGCTTCGTTATGTTTCAAGGTCAAGCCATTTGCTCGGCTGCCCTGCAAAGAGACGAAGTCACAAGAATATTTTCTTTTTTCATTTAAGAAGCACAAAAAGCCCAGCCTGAATTGCTTTCTTATAAGCGTGGAAAGGAGGAGAACAGCGAGCACTCGCCCCCGCATTTTTTTTGGAGCTCCTTCTTTTCCAAGACCATTATTCAGACTCCTTTTCTAGGGAATGCCCAGTTGTCCTCTCTCCCAGCTGGCAAGCACTGGGATCTCATGTAGTTCCCAGTGCCATGGGATTATTATTATTATTAAGAAACCCTCCCTGCAATAACAGCGATGATCAACCCATGATTCCCATTTAAAAGCTGGGAAAACTGGGGCTGGGGGTTGTTAAAGCAGAGGGAGGCAGCGCTGATCAGGGTGGTCATGTTGGGGTGGGCTTCCCATGGAAAGGATTTGTGGCTTGTGTGGTCAATCTGTGCCGCAGGCCGTGGCAGGGCTGACACTGCAGGAGAGCAGCAGGCGAGAGGCAGAGGGGCTTTGGGGTGGAATGTTGGTTCCTTTGAAGTCCTCAGTGAAATTCCTGCTGGCTCTGACCCCCAGCCACAGCACGGAGAGGCCTTTGCAGACCTGCTGCCCAGCAGCCCCGCAGCTGGAGCCTGTCTGGTGGCTTTTCCTTTCCAGCCTCTTTGTAATATTAATTATGGCCATGAGTCTGCAGGGCTTCCAAGCTCCGTGGCTCCCGTTTGCTGTGTAGGAAGGAGCAGGGATGCAAAGGGATTCCCCTGGGAGACACTTGTGAAGGGCTCCTGTGTTATCTGTGCCTCTCGGACTCATCCTGGGTGATGCTGGGGCTCTCACAAAGCACCATCAGGGCAGCTTTCTGTGGCACACAGTGTTTCACAGGGTGCAGGAGCCTGCCCCCTGGACATGCCATTCCTGTCCAAGCTCCAGCTGCAAAGCAGGACAGACGGGCTAACCGGTTTTCCGCCAGCAAATTTTTTGGCAGATCTGACACAAAGCGAAGGGTGAGCAGTTCTTGGGCTCGAGCATCTTGCAGGGACTGCTTCCCCCAAACAGTTCTGCCAACCTGTTTGAAATCATCCAAAGGTGCGGTTCATGCAATTCTTCCTCCTTTATAAATCTCATTTCTCTGTCTACTCTGACGTTTCATCACTTCTCTGATTCTTGCAGATGAGGTCCAACCCACCACACTCCCTGAGGAGCCTCTGAGGCATCTCAAAGGTTAGACATGGAGAGCTTGACCAGTATTAATGATTCTATGGCTCTAATTGCAATCAAATCTGACACAAGGATAAATATGTCCAGCCAAAATTTCCCATTGAGTAACACCTACCTTGAGGAGATGGAAAAGTCTCAGTGAGGGAAAAAAAAATTACATGAGGTGATCACACCTTATTAATCATGAGAAAACCCACAGTGGGGGAGATATAAAAAGTAGAAACATCTCAAATCCATTGCTGGGTGAGTTTTTAGAGACTTTGAGAAATGGAAGGATCAAGTAAATAAGCCGGGATTTTCCCCTGTGCATGTGGGAACGTCTCCAACGCAGCGGAAACTTCCATCAATAATTGAGTGAGAAGACAAGCTGCTGGGAGCTCTCACAAAGCACAGCCTGAGCATCCAATATTTATTTTCAAGCCTTAAATAATGCATTGGAAAATGCTTCTAACTGGATATTTTAAGGCAAACAAATTTATGTCATGAAAAGTTAATCAGCTGGAGCCTCACCAAAGGAAAGTCGATGGCAACCACAGAAAACACCCCTCAGCTCCTCCTCTCCTTGGGCCTGTTTCTCCTTGTAAATTAGGGGGCAATTCCATAAATTCTAATTAAGAAATCATTTGCTATCAATTAGCCCATATAAGTAGATTTCATTCGTTCACTGAGCTAAATCACTTAAGCCCTTGGATTTCCTCCTTACTGCCGCAATGCCGGTGTGGGGATGGAATCAAGGGATTGGGAAGCCAGTCCTGGTTCTGACACCAATTTCCCAGGGGAGCTTGGTGGAATGGGTCCATCCCCACGGGTTAATTCACTCAGCAGATGTGTGGCAGCTGCTGTAAGCAAATAGGGGAAAAAAAAATTCCCCCTGTGTCCAGAGAGCTGCAATAAGTTGGGCTTTGATGATCCTGGTGGTTCCCTTCCAACTCGGAATATATTCCATGATTCTGTGGTTGGATGTGGTGAGCGTTGCATGCCTGGAGTGGTGGTGGCCCTCAGGGAGGTTCTGAGGCTCGGACAATCGGAGGTTAATGCCAACAAGAGCAGGAGGTGGAGGGAATGAAGCTGCCCCACCTCCAGCTCCCACTCACCACTGCATCCCAAACCAGTGGGATATATGGACAAGAACTCTGGAGGAACAGCCTTGGCCAGGGCTGGCACATTCCCACGGGTGTTTGCTTGCCCGTTGGCAGCACATGAAGTGTTTGCTTTTAAATCAACCATGGCTTTAATGCCAACACATATTCTCCCCACCTGGTCCTTCAGCCCCCCTCTCCGGGAGTAAACACATTCCCACGCCACCAGTCAGCCCCAGGGAAACAAGGACCACGTCTTCCAGTTTTCCTGGAAGAGACGTGTCCCACACTAGGGCTGCCCCATCCCCACCCCTCAGATGGTGGGGGACAGAGCTGGCAGTCTCCCTGCAGCATTCCCAGGCGATCCCAGGCACCCCAGGGCCAGGTTGCTGCCACGTCAGGCTTCTGGTTATGAAACTCAGAGAGATAAGATAAGAAAGGTTCATAACCTCTCATCACAGGACAAGATTTCTCATCTCCAGCCAAGCGCTCCCGCCTCTGCTGTTGATTTGCTGTTATATCCAGCATCCAGCAGGAGATGGATCGCCTCCGCCGGCATTTCAGCTCGGCCCCATCAGAGGAAATTGCTTTTGACAGTTTTGTGTTAGAAACACCTTGGGCCAAACTCACCTCTGCTTGAAGCTCCCTGGGGTCCCCTGGGCTTGATTTGCTCTGGCTGGCTGGGAAAATAAAAACCACTAATGAAAAGCCTGGAAACAGAATATCCTGGGTCCAAAATCGTCATTCCAGGTGACAAGGTAAGGTTTAGCCCACAGCACCCTTGGGAGATTAGAGGACAAGGGAGGGAGAACCAGAAGGAGGGAGAGGATGTTACACCCGCACAGGGCTGTGTGATGCTGGTGTTGCCTCCTCCAGGGCTTCACCTGGCACAAACACAGCCTTCAAAATTCTAAACTAATGCCAAATTCTTCTGTGTAAACTGAGCTGAACCCGGCAAAACCAGTGCTACCACTTTTCTAGGAGCTACGTATTTCTTTCTGGGCTTTAGGAAGAGCTAAGGTTATGCTGACACAGCTCTGAACATCCGAGGGTTACTCCTGGACTCCTCTGGAAAAGCATGTCCAGAGAAGCTGTGCCTGCCCCATCCCTGCAAGTGTCCAAGGCCATGCTGGAGCAACCTGGAATGGTGGAAGGTGTCCCTGCCCATGGCAGGGAGTGGCACTGGATGAACTTTAAGTTCCCTTCCAACCCAAACCGTCCCATGGTTCTATGACTCCTGTCTTATGGCAAAGCTTTTGGGATGGCAGGGAGTGGCACTGGATGAACTTTAAGTTCCCTTCCAACCCAAACCGTCCCATGGTTCTATGACTCCTGTCTTATGGCAAAGCTTTTGGGTTGAGGGAGGTTTTCCCAGCCTGAAAGGTTTGCAGGAGGTGGGAGGGCTGGGGAAGCACAAATGTGCTTTTCAGGCAATGCTGTCCTCAGTTCAAAAGGCTTTCACCTCCCCAGGAGCACGTTCCCCACTCCTATCAAGTCCCAGCAGCTCTTGTACTCCTCAGGAGCTGGGACAAACAGGAAAGCATGGAATTACTTTGATCCCAGCCTTTAATACCACAAGGCTTTATCTTACTCTTGGACAGTGGGAGCTGGACGTGTCAGCCCAAGCTCAAAGATCATCCCTTGAAGCCACAGCCTGCTTGAGGTATCAGGGTCCAGCTCCACCAACCCTTTTGATTTGTGTCCAAATCCCTTTTTTAAACTCCTCGGGGGGGGGTAGGGGATGTGTGATAAACATTTATCTGAGAAACTGATTGGTGTTGCTTGATGGCTTTAGGTAGAACCACAGCAGTGAAGGGAAAAGCCTGTATCCCCATATCCCATCCCAGATGGACTACTCTGTGCTGTGGGAGTGGGAGGAGCTGGAATGAAATAGGGTTGTCACAGACATTTTTACAAAGCAAACTAAATTTGGGATGAAGACACTTTTTGAAAAGTTTATCAGGAATTACGTTGGAGCATCATAAAACTTGAGGAAAATAATAAATCTGTATTTATAGGTTACAAAAATACTCTAATCTTACTCTCCTTTTCATCCCAGTCATTGTGTCCATAATTCACCCTTGCAGACTTCATTAAAGATTCCAGGAAATCATTTCCAGGGTCAGAACCAGTTTGCCTCGAGCTTTATGGCAGGTTCCACTTACTTCACTCTTGTTTGCCTAATTTCTTTCACACTACATGAGAACAGTCAAGTCTGGGAGGGGGCCTCTAGGAGGAGGAGGAGGAGGAGGATGGATAATGGGAAAGGGAAGTTTAGGCCTGGCCCGTTTCGGAGTTAGTGTAGGGAATATAGACAGAGCTCATGGGCTGTTAGGATATGCTTATTAAAACCTATACATATAAACTGTTATTTTATATATGTGTATATACAGTATATATATATTTATATAAGTACAGTGCTCAGAGAAGCTGTGGCTGCCCCATCCCTGCAAGTGTTGAAGGCCAGGTTGGAGCAGCCTGGGATAGTGCAAGGTGTCCCTGCCCATGGTAGGATGAGGAATTGGATGGGCTCTGGATCCCTTCCAACCCAAACCACTCTGGAATTCTACCATTTATAGACCTCCTCACTTTAAAGCACATTAAACTCTCCCTCTCCCCCACCAAACCCAACAACAGAGAACAGGAATTTTACTCTTTGGGGTCACATATCTCAACCATTAAGTCCAACATGTCTGGGACAGGCTGGAGCACCAGCTTGACACATCCAAGTTTCCTGGTGGATTTTCCCAGCCCCAGAAAGGAGGTGTGACTTTCTTCTGGACAGGAGAGAATGAGATGCCCCTTTCAGACCTGGCAAAAGTCATGCTAGGCTTTCAGGTGCCCACCCCAACTGTGGACCCCTCACTTTCCTGCTCTTCACTTTCACTCCCTCCTGAAAAAGCAATTCTGCTCCCCAGTTTACATCCCTGCACACCGGCTCTTGCTCCAGTGGCATTTCCATTTGTCTTCCCAATGGCCAAAAGAGCAGCTGTCAGTTTACAAACATTCCCTGACCTCCTGGTGGTCCCGGAAATGGGGCACATTCCTTGTCCCACACTTGTGGGCAGCCAGAGGAATGCAAAAGGAATTGCAGCGTGGCCCCAGGGTGATGAAACCTCATTAATTCTTGGCTGCCCCACGGCTGCACCGCCTGGCTGCTTTTTGGCTCAATTTAATCTAATCTGGATTGGGAACGCTGCCCCTCGAGGAGGGGGAGATCAGGAACAATTGCTCTTCCAGCTCGAGTTGGACTGGGATGTGGTTTCCCGGAGCAGTGTGGTTGCGAGGGGCGGGACGAGGAGCCTTTTCCAAAGGGATTAAAAATAAGCGAGAGCATGAATTTGTGCCCTGGAGCACTCAGGTGAATCCTCTGTAATGACAGTGAGGTTCTTTTACTCGGGAGGGGCAGGTACTGCCGTTGATTGACGAGCAGTGAAGTTTTACAACTTGCTGTAAAGGGAGGCATAAAGGGAGGCTTTTTCCCCCCCAAAAATCCCCATCCTGTAGTCAGAGTCCAAACTCTACAGGGGAAGATATTCCCCTGGGCTCCATCCACATTTGTGCCTAAAAAATATCTACCTGTCCTTGGGGTATGGATTCTCCATCCGTCCCTGGTCATAGGCTCATTAGTCTAATGTGACTCAGAGCCAGAAGAGACAAAGACCCATTTGGGATCCCTTTGTCATGTCAGGAAAGGAAAGAAAACACCAATCTTTGTCCTTGCCAAGAGACCCTTTCCTGCAGGCTCCAGGTTGCACTCTGCAGGGAGTTGGGATGGGGAATGGGATGTCATCCCGCCCTCGGTCCCCCTCAGCTGCTTTGGGGGTGCTTTGGATTTCAAATCAAATGATTTTCAGCTGCATTAACTGGAAAACGGCAGAGCAGACCCCCAGAGAGGATGAACTGAGCCAACAACAGCCTATCTGAACTATTCCTTCCCTGAGACTCCCTTTATAATGGTAATATCCTGCAGAGAAATCCTGCCAAGGAATTGCTCACATTCCTTCCTGCAAAAACAAACCCACAAGAGCCAAACCCTGGCCCCCCACATTCATCCTGAGCCTGAGAAGGCTCCCGGTTCTGCTAGACATATTCCCTTTCTCTCCCAAAGCCACAACCCAGCTCTATTCCTGCTGCAGTTTCTTCCTGGAATTCCATGCCAGGCATCTGCTGGGTGCACATCCATCCTCCCTTCCCACCACGTATCCCAGCTCCCACCAAGCCTCTCTTACCCTCCATGTCACTTGCAAAGCCTCAAGCGGATATTGGTCTGAAATTCTCACGAGGGAAAAGGATCTGAGGGAATTCCAGAGGTGCCCGATGCAGGAGGAAGTCTGTGCCCTCCATTCCCAACGGGATTGGATTGGACAGCAGAGCTTGTGTCAGCTTGTGGATTTAGGAGCAGGAGGGATAGCAGGGAGAGGCTGTCTGCAGTCCAGAGCTGCCCAGCCCTGGCCCTTGTTTCTCTCCCTGTGGGACTGCTGCCTCTCTGACACAGCCCTTGGAAACCACTGGCCACTGGGATGTCAGCAAGGCATGGCACCAGCCAGAGTAGAGCCCCAGGAAAGCCAGAGCAGTGCAGGGTTAGAATCACAGAATACGTATCCCAAGCTGAAAGGGACCCACAAGGATTGAGTCAAAGTCCTGGCCCTGCATGGGACACCCCAACCATCCTACCTTTTCCTGAGGGCCTTGTCCAAACGCTCCTTAAGCTTTGGCAGGATTGGGGTTGTGGTGAGAAGGAGGAGGGTGAGTTGGGCAGCCCTTTCCTGCCTCCTGCCAAGCATCCCCCTTTCCAGGCAGTTCCAGGGCTCCTCCTGCAGCTCCCACTGCTTCCCACTATCAGTTAGAGAGGCCTGGCAAGCAATTAGCTGTAATTAACACACAATGAGAGGGCTGCTATTCCATCATAGCCAGTCAGTGGGACTGGAGCCACTAATCACAGCAAACCCCACAGCCCTGGGGTGAACCAGTTTTGCCATCTTCCTGCAATTCCCAATCCACAATTCCCTTCTCCACTTGGTGTCCAGACACCCAAAGAGATTGATCATCCAGTGGCTACAGTGAATGCTCCCTTTGAACGCGTCTGCTTTCCTGAGGGGAGCCATTCCTTGCTGGGCCGAGGCTTTCCCTGGATGCAGATGAACCTGAATCCCACAGGAATCCCACAGGAGGGACAATGCCAAGAGGAGCCCATGGGGACAATGCCGTGGGCTGTGAGCGAGACACTCTGCACGTGGGCTGCCACTGCAGCTTGGTGGTGAAGCAGGAACAAAACCCAGACCCTACTGAGTTCGTGTTCCTGTACAGCTCTGAAAATAAATGTTCAGGAGGCAGATGAGAACATAAAGGCAGGAGGAAAATACTCTTATATTGTTCAAACACTCAATTCCAAGGAAGACAGCCATTGACAGAGCATGGCAGGGTGCACAGTGTTTATCAGCCCCTCAATTTTCTTTGGCATTGGGGCCATAAACAAGAACAGAGCAATCCCAAGTCTCTGAAGTCCAGGAGAAGTCCCTTGGCTTTGGAAGGACTCTGTAAATATTAGGACAAACACTATCTTAAAAGGCTCAATGCCTTTGATTATGTTCCCGTGTCCAGTTTCCTCCATTTATTTTTGTCTCATCGTCTCTAATGAACTGTGTTGCCTGTAGAGCAGGTTGTGAACTGAAACACCACCATGAATTTCTTCTGATGGAGCCTGAGCTCCAGCAGAGAAATTGGCAGTTAGATTGGGAGCGGTATTTCCAGCCACAGGCTCCAAAGATGATTTTTTCCCTAATGGCAGAGCTGTTGTGGCTGTGACAGTCCAAGGTCATGGGTAAGGGAAGGTCTTTGAGCCCCAAAAAACTGGTAAAAAAATTTAGTTATGTTGGGCTCTCACAGGTCTCTCTCACCGTGCGGAGGTAAAGTGTTCCAGTGTGTGTGACAGCAATTTCCCCAAAAGACTTTTAGACCTTAGAAAATGAGAGTGGGGATTGTTTCCTACAGAGCAAAGCCACATGAGGTGATGCCAATGGTGGATGTGAGGCTTCTGGGCTGTACGGAGAAGGAGCTGAAGGTTGGGATGGTGCAGGACCTACCCCTGTCACAGGGCCCTGCTTGTCTGGCCACGTTCTCCTCCAGACCATGGCAGAGTTCCCATGGACTTCAATGGGAACGGGGATCATTGTCCAACACCTTTGATATTTTCTGTGACTGAAGGGAGCTATTTTTGTGTGAGGAAGGTCAAAGTGAGAGCAGGCACGCGGGACGAGGGTGGACAACTTCAAAGCTCAGCTCTCAAGTCTCTATGGGCAAGAGCTCGTGGGGACACCCAAAGCGACCTCACTTTGAAGGAGGACCCTGAGCCTTCTTATGGTGGAAAGATCTTTCCAGAAGAAGATTTCATAACCCCCTAGAGGGTCTCAGCCACATAGCTTGTTCCTTCTCTGCTGTAAATCCACCCCACCTCCTCACTCTGCATGGCTGCAGGTGCCATTCTGTGTTATCTGGACGGTTTGAGAGGTAAAAATCAGGTGGGATTTGCTGTTCCCTGGATGGTTTGGAAGATAAAAATCAGGCTGTAGCACTTATTTTTAAATTTAACATTCCATTAGCACCAGACATGAGAGCAGGGCTGAGCTTGGGCTGGTTTTGACCGCGTTCCTTCCCACTGCTTGAGGATTTTTGCCAGACACGGAGCCTTTCCTGAAAAACCTCTCCTGGGAAGTGCAAACTGGGACAGGGTTGGTGGTGGGCTTGGCAGTGCTGGATTAATGGTTGGACTTAGAGAGCTTTTCCAGCCTAAATGATTCCATGATTCTCTGAATAACATGGGCTGCAGCAGGTTTGGATCACTAAGGGAAAAAATCGACCTTCATTGTCCTGGCTTTGAAGAAAGAAAATGAAGAAGTTTTGGGGCTGTAAAAAAAAAAAGATTGTAAGTACAACTTTTTTGTGGAAAACATGGAAAACTACTCAGCACAGTAGGGGTGTTCTGGGGTTCCCCACCCCACATTTCATCAGGCTCTTTAATCCCACAGGATAACAGACATTCCTCAGTGGTTTGCCTGTATTAGTTTCCTGAGGGATTCACATGCCTGCCAAGGGAGGTTTTGAGGCAATTTCTTCTTTTATTGCATTTTTTCTCTTACTGTTCCTTGCTAAGAAATAAGTACATTCCAGAGGTTTGACATCATGTAAGAGGGGAAGAATGAAGGTAGGAAATGAAAACACAAAGGGAAGCAGAGCCGCAGACAGAGGCTTTGCTCCTTGGCTTATTCTTGGCTGATTTTCCAAATTCCAGGCTCTTTGGGGATTATCTGGATCATAATTCAAGCAAACATTCTTTTCACTGTGTGGGTATTGAGCAGGTAAAATATCTCCTTCCCCTGGGGTCACTCAATAATAAATAATGGAAATTCTTAGGCAGTGCTGGTGCTGGGGGCAACCTGGTCTAGTGGAAGGTGGAATGAGATGGACTTGAATGTCCCTCCCAAACCAAACCAGTCTGAGATTCCTCGATTCCATTTCTGTCCTTGGATTGCTGGGATCAGCTCTCAGTTCCAGCATCTCTGATGTACAAACGTGGCTTTGGTGTATCTCAAGAAACAGGGAAGCTTTAGGAAATCAAGGCTGTTTTGAAATCCTGACAGGCTGCAGAGTCGAGGGCAGGTGTAGTTGAACTTAAATTAAAAGTGATTCCAACTGCTTTTATGCATGGAAAAGTCAACCCGGTGAGATGAGAGCCACCACCTTACTAGAGATTGCAAGATTAAGCTCTAAATGAGTTTTTAAACCAAGGTAAACTCCCTTCCTTTGGGGCATGAACTAGTGAAGAAACCTTAGCACAGTCATTCCCTGCCTGCCTGTTTCCAAGATTTTTATTCCTTTTTTGGAGGTGTGGCACTGGGTCGATGATGCCAGCAGGCTCCAGGCAATGAAGAGGTATTAAACTATGGACTGTGGGTGTCTTTTTCTAAAGCTTCCTAGGAAAGGTTCATGGAGAACCACATTAAACTCAGTTTTTTGTCTGCTGCTCTTCTCATCCGTCAGCTAATGAGCTGCCACAGACCCAAAACAGGACCAGGCAATGTTTTATTTCACGTAAATGAAACCTGAGAGCAGCATTTTGGTACCTCCAAATCCAAACCAGCAGCAACGTATTGATTACTGAAGGAAATTAATTAAGTTTAAACTTGGAATCGACAGCGCATTTAAGTCTAGACCTACATTTAAGCCTGAACTTTAACTGAAAAGGAGGTGAAGGCTTAATTACGTGGCTGAATCAAGGGCTCCCAGCGTGGAGAACTGGAGTGTTAAATGTCAGCATGGAGGCAGATTCCTATGGCTGGTTACAAATCACTGGGATTTATAATCACTTCATATCCTAGGAACGCTGACAGCTTTAAATATAGCACTGTGGCTGGGATGAATTGTTGGCATTTTTTTCTTGTTAGCCTTTTGTAACTAAATTTAAGGTATCCATTGCAGCCTGATCCAATTATGGAAGCGCAATCACAACGGCTCCCCGTGCAAGAGGCCACATCTATTTTTGTCCATGGAGCTTAAAGTCTGCATTTCTGAGCTCATGATTTATGGCAGGCTTTAAATTAATAATAAGGCATCTCTCCACAGGCAAATATTTGTGTTTCAAGGGCCATTCACCACAGAGTCAGCCAAGGATCAGTTACAATGGCCACATGGATCCCCTTTCAAACATCACCTGCCCTTGCACAACTATCATCAGCTCCCTGCTAACAAGAGCCTGAAATTAATAGCATGTCAGCTTCAACTATTGAACCCCAAAAAGTTCATTCTTGAGACAAAGAAAGGCCATATTTCAGCTGAATTTCTGCTGGACCGCACCCTCGCCTCTGTGGCTGGTGGGCAGGTTTCCATAAATATTCCCAGTGACAAAAGGCAGGTGTCCTGGAGCTGTGGGATCAGATGTACCCACACATCCAGACCCCAGGGGGGTGCAAAGCTGAAAGGGAGAAGGTTCAGCCTTCCCCGCGCTGTTACTCAGCAAAGACAGGAGTCTGGGAAAACCATGGACGTCCTGAGCTGTCACTTCTCCTGCATTAATCAGCGGAACATACACTGATTTCCTCTGGGAGAGGAGTCTTGGAGACCTGCTGGTTGCAGAAGCCAAGAGCCAAGCGCTGTCAAAGTTCAAGAAACCTCCTTCAATTAGTCTTGTCTAGAGCAGAGGATTTATTTATCTCTAAGTATTTAGGGCTGTTACCGCAGGTTACCTGGGGAAATGGATGTTCAGTTTTCCTTAGGAAACCACTGAATGGTTTGGGTTGGAAGGGATGTTTTAAAGGTCATTCAGTTTAATCCCCATCTCTGCAATGAGCAGAAATGCTTCCAAATAAGCAGAACCACCGACAAATATTCAAAGCAATAAGGTTGGAAAAGACCTCTAAGATCATGGAAATAAAACCAGGGGATGCCCACCTTACTCTGACAGCAAAACTGGGCACTAGGTGACAAACACTGAAGAATTCCCCTCTTAAGCACTGAATTCTTTAGGGAAATCAAGATTGGTGGATGCAGACAGAGGAGGGGAGCACTGAAGGGACAGGAGTGTCACCTTCCACCGCTCCCAGAACAGATGGCAAGGCTGCTCAAGGCAGGGCCGAGATCAGAAGATTAAAAGGCATCACTTTCACTGAATGCCAGGCGTGACCTGGCAGGTTCAATGAGCCCCTGCTCCCCCTTCCCATCACCCTGGAATTGCACATCCACCCTTGGTGCTCAGCGTTGGCCTGAGGTGCAGAGCAGAAATAGCCTTTGGCAACCTCCAAGTGTATCTGCAGCTTGTTGTGGTGCTCTTCAGGATCTGGAGGGTGAGATACAGCAATGCCTCCCAGAAAATGGGATGGAAAGGGGTACTCCCAGCTAGAGACATTGGAAGATGCCATGAGGAGTCATCAGTGTCCAAGGCTAAACTTCCCTTGTTGGCTTTGGGAGTAGAGGGTTGTGGCTGGATATTAGGAAAAATTTCATCATGGAAAGGGTTGTCAAGCATTGGAATGGGCTGCCCTGGGCAGTGGTGGAGTTCCCATCCCTGGAAGGATTTAAAAGCCACGTGGATGTGGCACTTGGGGACACGTGATAATCTTAGAGAGCTCTTCCAACCTCAGTGATTCTGGGATTAAAGGTTCCTGCTCTCTGAGCTTATGACCCTCAGCACCCATTAGGTGAGAAAACAGGAGTGCCCAAAACACCCAGGCTGGGTTACGAGTTCCACAGGGTAGGGATTTCCAGCACTGTCACCAGTGGCCGTGTCACATCCTCTGTGTAGGGGTACATATTTGAGGCATCCATCAGCCAGGAAACACAGGGAGCCCAGGAAGCCAGGAATCCCCTCCCTTCACTTGTGAGCATCTCCCAAAGCCTGTTCCGAGGGGTCCTGCACCAGGGGAAACTCAGAAGGACATCGTATTCCCAGAGATCCTGGGACCAGTCCCTCTGGAGGCTGGGATGTTTTCTTTCCACTGGGCAGGGCAGGTTAACAGCCAGTTTATCCCGAGTCTGGGAAGGAGTTCCGTGATTCAAAATGCAGCCTCGTGGTGGGAAGGGACCCGTTTCCCCAGAACTCAGCTCGGAACTGCAAGGCAGGGACGGCATCACCCTGGGCTGTCCCCAGCTGACCCCAACCAGTTCGATGTAATTCACCCATCACTCTTCAGAGCTAATTAACATCATTAATGCAGCAGAGCCCGCGAGTCTCGAGGCACCACTTCCCCCCTCCTTCCCTCCATCTGCTCACGCTTTTCTCCCCGTTTTTCACACTCCTCTGTTCCCATCAAGATGTTCTTCCCTCACCTCCTTCCTCACCCTGTCTGGTGACAAACCCAAGCCCCGTCTGGTTCCTATCAAGGTCAAAACTGACTGACAAACTTGAAAAGATGGGGGAGCATTTGCTACAGGATAGCTTGGCCCTAGAGGGACAGATGACAGCAGCAATTTGGGTTTTCCACATAAAAGTCTGAAATCTAGTTTGTTTTTTTCCCAAGGTATTCTCAGTTCAGGACAGTGGGGATGGTTTCCCCCTCCAGCTTGTTTGAGGGCTCAGCAGCCCTAACCAGAGGCTCATTTTGGTGGCATTTGATGATTTCTAATGGACCCATCGTTTGTGAAAATCATGTTAAGCACCAAAGTGTGACGCTTTTCCTTGCCTTAAGGGTATCTCACCTCTAAACTCAGCCGCACTGCAAGAAGGTGCCTGGACAAGCTGCAAGCTCTGCAAGGCTGGCATTAAAAAGAAAAAGAGGAAAGACACCTGGAGGCACGAGAGAGCCCAGAGCTCCCTGACCCCAGGACACAGGCAGCAGCTCGGAGCTGCAGTGCTGAACCCCGCTGTGCTTTTCAAATAGCTCATTTATTCTGTCCTCACTGACTGCAATTATTTGTCCTTGGTTTTCCCAGCTCAGGACATGCAGCTTTTGCTTTCCTCCCTCACAAATCTTGCTGTGCAAGGAGCACAACGAGCCCTGGCAGCAAGGACAGTTGTTGCAAGAAATCCAAGGCTCCAGGGGGGCTTTACAAAGCTCTGCTTGCTTTTAAAATGGTCTTTTTCCTGACCCGTTGTAGATCCTGGTTGGTCAACCCACCCCATAAAACTCGGGCATGGATCCAAGGTGGTGTGATGCACAGACCCACACACTGGGCTTAATTTTCAACTTGCAAAGCAAGGAAGCAGGAAAAAAACTCACTGAAGCCTTTCCTTTGGGTAGGGGATTTCCCACAGACCCAGCCCAGGCTCCTGTTAGAGCTGAACTGCCAAGTCGAGCCCTGCTAAAAGCACCACAGGACACCTGCAAGGTCCAGGGCAGAGCAGGGACCCATCAACCCTGAGCGTTCCCTTTGGAGCATTTATCAGACAGCCCCAGGGCTGATGAGGAGATGATGAATGAATGCTGATAACCCAGGCCAGTTCCATGCAAATGGGGCCAAAGGAGCCCTTCCAGGGGCTGCAGGAGAAGCTTGACCTTGAATCTGGTTTGAAATTACGCCAAGAGGGCTTACACTGCCCTCTCCTCATGGTAAAAACACCTCTTCCAAAAAAACCAAGGAGGAATAAAACCACACTATCCCGACATTCCCCATGGTTCACCCATTTCATCAAGAAAGATTTGGGTGATATCTCATTTTGGAATAACATCTGCCCTTTGGGACCAAACCCTTTTAAACTACGTACTACAAACTACAGTGCTCCTGCAAATCTAACCTCCAGAAACTCCCGATTCCCTGGCATGTGGACAACCAGGGGGAAAAAAACCCCAGCAAATGCAGAAAGCAAGCAATCAAGGCAGAGTTTATTTTAATAAACTCTTGCGACTTCAATAATCTCAGCTCTGATTAGCACTGGAGATTAAAAAATGTAAATATTTACCAGAACATCTTCAATATCCTCATAGAGTCAAAAGGGCAGTTTCTGTGTGTCAGAACTACGTGCTCTGGCAAACTCTCTCAGACAACTGTGGAATTATGCAAAGAACTTCAATATAATTAATTACGTTCATTATAAAGCAAAATATTGGAGTTTTATTTGCTTCCTGTTCCAACTCTGAGTTTTCTGCACTTCCTCTGTGGGACTGAGGCAGCTCTTTTAACAAAAGCTGCAATTCCCATTTGGCTCCTGGACCTGGGTTTGATGAAAACTGACAAGCAGCATGATGCCTGCAGTAAATTAGGGCTGTGGTGTCTCCCCTAAATCCCACATCAGCTTCAGGAGGGCTGTGTCTGCTTCTCCTTCACTCCTTTGTCCCAGCCCAGCATGTTTGAACACAACACTGCTGTCACCTGCCTTTCTGTTCCTGGAGGCCACCGAGGGGATCAGAGGGATGGAGCAGCTCTACAGGAGACGAAAGGCTGGGACAATTAGGTTGTTCAGCCTGGATGAAGGGAAGGCTTTGCGGTGACCTCATTGTGGCCTTCCAGGAGAGAGACCATTTACAAGAGCTTGGGGTGACAAGACAAGGGGGAATGGCTTCCCACTGCTAGCGGGCAGGGAGAGATGGGATATTGGGAAGGAATTCGTCCCTGTGAGGATGGGGAGGCCCTGGCACAGGCTGGGCAGCAAAGCTGTGGCTGCTCCATCCCTAGAAGTGTCCAAGGCCAGGTTCAGAGCAACCTGGGACAATGGAGGGTGTCTCTGCCCGTGGCAGGGGTTGGAATGGGATGGGCTTTAAGTTCCTCTCAACCCAAACCATTCCATGATTCTATGGTGTTCCAAGCCTTCATCCACCCAGCCCACACTGGATCTGGTTGCTGGTGACGCTGGTTCCCAGTTCTGGATAGTCACCTGAACAGGAATGCAGGCTTGGCTCCTTCCCAGATTACCAGGCACTGTGTTTGGACAGGCTTAAAACCAGTCTTAATCAGCAGAGGTGCCAGGAATGGGCTGAATCTTGCCTCACCTTCAGCAACAGGATTGCAGCTCAATTAACTCCCCACGGGCACAGAGCCTGGTGTGTTCAGCTGCATTTGGGGGAGACTAGGAATTTCAGGGGAAGCAAAAGGAGCAGCTTCTCCCTGTTTACATGTTGGCATCTTCTGCTATGATCCCACTTTTCTGCTGTGATCCCTCCATTCTGCTCTATCCCCACCTTTCTGTTCTGTTCCCACCTTTCTCCCGTAATCCCACCTGTCTTTCAAAGCACAGTTCCCAGTTCCAGTGCTGAGAAAGCGGATCAGGATGCCACAAGTGCCACCTGCCTTTTGATCCAGGTCTCCAAACCCATTCCCGGGCCATTTCCCCCTCAAGACGGAGGGTTTTCAGCTGCTGCCTTTGCTCACCCAGCCATGTGAGCCCGCGTAATTGTGGTTGTTAAATCATGCAGTGAACAAAGATGTGGTGGTTGGGTTGGGAAGGAGATGCCTCTTTGCTTATGGAGCAAACCTCCTGGTTTCTGTGGCATAGGGTGGGCTCAGCAAGATGCAGATCTTCTCCTGCCGTGCCCTTGTTCTTGCAGACTGGGAGTGAAAATGGAGTCAGCTAGACGGGATGCAATTCTTAATAAACCTGTAAAAACCAGGCCCTTGGAAATATTTTCTTTTAAATACATAAAGATCTGGTTTGAGTTGAGATGACTTTGTTACAGAGCAAGCAGAATATGCAGGGGTCTCCAAAGTTCACACAGTCAATGCTAAAAATGGGGAGGGGGGGGCAGCAGTCAGAAATCCTAAAGCAAGAAACAAGGGCCTGAGCCAAGCGGGATTTATGACCTGCTCTGTCCTTGGATCTCTTCCCACCTCAAGTCTTAGGCCGAGTTTCACAGCAAGCCAACCATTTGATTTGGCAGACGTGCTCCAGACCTGCCTTTTAAGTAGTGCAGGGCTGCTAAAAAGAAAATACACAGCTCCTCAATACAACAAAACCAGCTGCCCTCGACCGGCAGTCAGGAGGGACAATGAGTCTTCTCATGTTGGGAGGAATTACCAAGCCTTTCCTTCCCACCCAACCAATCTAAGGAAGGGAAAGGCCCAGCAAAGGGCTGAGCAGCGCTCAGAGTAAACAGAGGTGAGCTGGAAAGCTGTCTCCAGGCTGAGCCCTCAAACAATGGGGCCCAAAGGGAAATGGAAAAGCAAATATTAATGTTTTGCCATTCGCGTGGTCCCGGAGAAAAGAGAACAATGCTTTTGGCTGGACACCACCTTGGCGTCTTCCTCCTCCTCCCCTTGAGCTCTGAAATGTCATCCCAGGACCTGTAATTTCTTTGGATGGAGCAGGAGAGTGCTGAGGGCTGCCTGCTTTTCCCATGCTGGAGTGAAGGATGACTTAATTAAAAATGTCTTCTCGTGCCCCCCCCCCAAAGTCAAGCTCCTCCTCATGAAGGAAAAATCAGGACCCCTCTCAGCTGGGATGAGAGCAAGGCTTGGATGAGGGAACTCCTTTTACACCTGGAAAGAAAGGGGAGCAAAATTCTAAGGGACCAACCAAATTGGAACACCTCCACAGGGAGAGGCAAATATGAGGTCCTGGCTTGTTATTTATTTCCTTTACATCTCCAGTGGGGACAGGCTGGAGTTGTTCAACCTGGAGAAGAGAAAGCTCTGGGGAGAGAGACCTTAGTGCCCCTTCCAGAGCCTAAAGGGGCTCCAGGAGAGCTGGAGAGAGACTTGGGACAGGGGATGGAGGGACAGGACAAGGAGGAATGGCAGATGGGATATTGGGAAGGAATTCCTGGCTGGGAGGATGGGAAGGCTGTGGCACAGATTCCCAGAAAAGCTGTGGCTGCCCCATCCCTGGAAGTGTCCAAGGCCAGGTTGGAGCAACCTGGGATAGTGGACATAGCAGGCATAGCATGGCATGGCAGGGGGTGGGATGGGATGGGCTTTAAAGTCCCTCCCAACCCAAACCATTCCACAATTGTATGGGAATGCTTCTCCTGGACAGACCATTAGCACCTAGCCGAGGTTCCTTGGGCTCCCCAGGGCTACGTGAGGGACGAGGAGGCCCCACAGTGCCCTCAGAGCTGCTCAGAACTGTGCAAGCCACACTGAAACACATCTGGGCTCTTATCCTGCCCGGGTTGTTCCAGAGGCAAAAGAGCCCAGGAAGAAGAGGAGAGAGCCCTTGTGCTGGGCCATTTGATATGGGAGGTTGTCATGGAAACCGCTGCATAATAAAAACCTCCCTCTCTGCTCTTGTGTGCCTCGCTTTTGTGGGAGCCACATCATCTGGGGGCTTTTCAGCTCTTGCTGAGGCTCTAATGAAGATGTTCCAGCAGTGCCCCTGCCTTGGGAAAGCCATGTCGCTGTGGGATGTTCAGGATGGTTCATATGGGCTGACCAGGAGCCATGTCCTGCCCTCTCCTTCAGCCCATCTCCTCTAGGGGAGAGCAGGGATAGAGGCCAGTTATCCCAGGATGCAGCACCTGGAATCATGGAGCTGCTGTGTGAGTAGAGGCTGGGAGGAGTCCCCAGTCCTCAAAATGTGACAGGGACAGCAGGTGAAGAGGGGCTGGGGGGTACAGCCGTGCTCAGATGCCTCACAACACACTGTATTTGAGCCCTTCTCTCTGGCACCTAAGCAACGTCTTAAAACAGAATGGGTTGGCCTTTTTTCCTTCCTTTTCCCAGGGGTAGCCAAATCCTCAGGTTTTTGTTGGGTGTTTTTAATAAACCTCCTAGTGGGGTATGAATCTCTGCTTTATCATTCCATCTCTCACATTCTTTCCCCAAATGGCATAAGATAAGTTGTAACTTATTCAAATCAGAGGAATATACTGAAAAGCCTCAAGAGCAGTGGTTGTTTTTTGGTTTGTTTTCTTTTTTTCTGCATAGCAGCCAGTAAATTATGCTGTGCTGTAAAGGAGCAGGTTCATTAAATTGTGCCACTTTGATGTTATCTCTGGGGCTGAGCTGCGGGGAAAGGCTGGGAAAACACGTGATGTTTCTGGGGGAAAACACTTGTTTTGTTCATTAACATGCATTAAAGCCTGGCTGCCCAGGAGCCAGGCATCACAAAGTCAATAAAGCAGCTCTGATTTCAGGTGAACACCAATATCCACCCTAACAAGCTCAAAGCCACCCTGAAGCTCAGTTTTTCTGCAGGGACCTCAAGCAACAACCCTCATTGCTGAGTTGTGCAGGCCACAGGTTCCTGCCAGATCTTTTTGGGACACAAAGAGCTGCAGGTTCCTCTCAGAGAAGTCCCCAGTTGTAAGGGACTGACCACCTGAGGTGTGAGGACAAGGTTGAAGCAATGTTTTTCGTACAAAAGGTTTGGAGGAAAATGCTGCAAACAC
This sequence comes from Pitta sordida, assembly GCA_013390025.1. Lineage (NCBI taxonomy): Eukaryota > Metazoa > Chordata > Aves > Passeriformes > Pittidae > Pitta > Pitta sordida. The sequence goes on along the minus strand of WEKX01005324.1, from coordinate 276,786 downwards.
TGACAACCAAACTCCTTCCACTGAAGGGAACCCCAGAGGCAACCTGAGAGGTGAACTGGGAATGATAGTCCACATCCAGGGTTCAGGGGGAGGGTACAAAGGTGCTGGTGAGCAGTAGCAGGTCCCAGCTGATGTTCTTCCCCCCAAACACCCTGCTCAGCTCTGCTGCATCTCCCATGTTCCCAGCAAATGCCAGGATGCGCCTGTTCCCTGATGGATATCTCTCATCCCTGCAAAACACTGCAGCCTGCTTCAATAACATGACAACCAGGCGGCTCAGTGACTGTTCCCCCCTCTTTATATAACAATTTATTTTACAGCCTGATTGCTGGCAGCAGATGCAGGTTTTACCATCAGCTTTACAGAGTCTCACTCCTGGAGAAAATAAAAAAAAACCCCAAACAGCAAAAAGAACATTATGGGCACTGCGCTGCACGGTCAAGTGCTCGGATATTAAATTGTGCTGAGACAGAGCTTACCTCCAGTTCTGGGAGCCTGAAGTGGCTCCTCAGCACTTCACAGGAGCAGGGACAGGGAGGTGGTGGCAGAGCTCCCAGCACATCCATCCCTCCTCCTTCCCAAAACAGCTTTGCCCTTGCCCTGCCCACCTCCTGATTTTGGCAGGACCCTGGAGGTCTCTGCGCCTTTCAGACACAAGCCTTTCCCCTTCACACATCCCATAATAACATGGAAAGAATGTATATTCAGAGCTGGAAAACTGCTGAAGCTTTGGAGGTTTTAAATCAATGTGGAGAGCAGCAAAGGGAGATGATGTGTCTCATCCTCAGGGGAGACATGGGATGGCTGTAAACAGGCTGTGCTGGTCCCTCTGGGAAAAGCTGGGATACAGGCACAGCTTCTCCTGCTCACCAAGTGTGGTACCCAAAAGGAACACAGCTGTGCTTTTCCCTTTGCAAAGCCTCCCAATGATGCTTTGAGGGGAGAGGAATGCTGGAAACCGGTCCCAGGGCATCTCCTCCCAGCCAACAGCTTCCCAAAGCTCTCGCAAACCCAGCTCTCCATCTCCAACGGGTTAAAATCAAGAGACCTGGGAGCCCCTTCCAGTGTCTAAAGAGGTTTCAAGAGACCTGGAGAGGGACTTGGGAAAAGGGCTTGGAGGGACAGGACAAGGGGGAATAGCTTCCTGCTCCCAGAGGGCAGGGATAGATGGGATATTGGGAAGGAATTCCTGGCTGTGAGGGTGGGGAGACCCTGGCCCAGGTTACCCAGAGAATCCCATTCTGGCATTCTGTGAGTATTTCTGTGCAAAGACATGGAAGAAATGAGCTTTTGGAATCGTCTGCAACTTCCCGAATCCCAGCCAGAATAGATGACAAGGTAATATTTTTTTAATGTTTTGGAAAGGAGGGAGTGTAGCCCTGGGCTTGGCTGTGGGACAGTCCCTGGAGCTGGCAAGCTGGTCACAGTAAAAGTGTTTTTAAGGAGAAATACGACTCTTTGGGTATTTCCCCGTGGGTGTTCCTGCCGTTCCCTGTTATTTCCTGGCTGCAGCAGCTGAGTCACGGCTGGCTCCAAGAGAGCTGAGAAAGTTCAGGAGGAAAACTAACAGGTCCTGGTGTCCCTGGTGACCTCTACAGAAAAACAGAGCTGGGGTTCTGCACGTGGGACAAGAAGATGGAATTTGGCAAAGGCCTGAAAGTTAGGCCAAGATTGATGGGAATTAGCAACGGAGATTCTCAGAGTGGGATGGGAATGGAAAGGGGGACAGGAAACCTGTGGGGTGGTTCCCTCTTGTTTAAAAAAGTGTAAAAAAGAAGGATTTTTGTGTTTTCCATGAAAACTTGAAGTGCCTGTCCTTAATTCAGTCGTTGAACATAGCTGGTGGGTGAAATCTGAGGGGTAAAAGGGATGGTTTTCTTCCCTTGAAGCTCCAAGCCCTGGAGTCAAACCCCCAGAAAATGTGAAGTTTCGCAGGCTGGGGTTAAACAGCAGCGACTGACCCTGACAAGAAGCAAAAGGCACATTCAAAACATCAGATTTTTAAACCAAACAATCCCCAGAATCGTGATTTCCCAAGCACCAGCCTAGTGCTGGGTGGTGGAAGTGAGGAGGCTGATGGGGCAAGAAGAGAACCCTGCCCCAAATCCTGAGCTGGGCGGGGCTGCGGAGGCTCCAGACCCACTCAGCCCTTTCCCGTGTTATCCCATAACTCCTGTGCTGTCCCAATCTGCTCTTCCCCTGTGCCACATAATGGGTCCCCTACAGTCAGGCAGAGAGACTCAAAGGCCACCTGCTGAGTGTCACCTCAAACGCTGGGACAGCTCTGGGAGGGTCCCAGGCAGGACTTTTGCCACCTCACCTGAGCCAGGTGTCCTTCAGAGGGAAGGCAGGGGAAACAGCAGGGAGTGGAGGGGACGTCTCCGTATTATTTTTCTTCCCAGACTGGGCTGGGTGCCAACAGTGTTTGTGGTATAAATAATGGAGCGTGATGACAGGGACATTTTTAAAGGAGAACAAATCACCAGACTCCTTTTTTTCCCCCGAGCTTCTTTCCTCCGCTCTAAAGTGATGCTAATGAGGGAGGTCAAGCCATTTCCATCTCTCACTGCTACACAAGCTGGGACATTTATCTCTTTTGACGCAAAAAAAACCCCCTTCCTGGAGGAGTTCATCTTCCTGTTTGTATGGCTGGCGTGTCCCTTTCCAGGGAGGAAAACTCCTCCAGAAGCTGCTGTGATGGGATGATGCAGCAGCACTTCTCCCCAGATGCCCTTGGTGCCCGCAGCAATCAGCTGGGACACTGATGGTGTTGGATCCCGTGTCCAAGAGGCTTCAAGGACACCTGGGGATTTGCTGGGGACATCCCAGGCTGCAGCAGCACTGGGGCATGGCTGGCTGTCCACAGACAGGGCTTGGAGCACAGCAGGACACCCCGGCAATGCCGGCAGTGTCATCATGCAGGGATAAAGTCTTGGCAAGCAAAAAAAAAAGCTTATCTCATTCCACCCCCTGCTCCAACCTGGCCTTGGACACTTCCAGGGATGGGGCAGCCACAGCTTCTCTGGGCAACCTGTGCCAGGGCCTCCCCACCCTCCCATGGTGGGAATGATTTCTTCCCACACCAGATATCCCCAGGTAGGTGTTTACAGAGGAGAGACTGGAATTACACAGAGTCCCATAGCAACACAGTTGGGAAAACACACCAGGAATAATTCCTGGGAGAGATCTCTCAGGGTGGTGGACACATCCTGGCTCTGGGAGCCTTGTGGTGGCCATACAGGCAGGGCCTTCTCTCGCTGCCAGGTGGACAGTACAGAGCAGCTGTAAAATAGCTTTTGTCACCCGTGTGAAGCTTCATTAGGAAATGGCAGTCACTGCTAATTATCTGAGCTGAGCCCTGTTGTATTTGTCAGATGAGGTGAGAGACTGGGAAATGAGAATTGGCTCCTCTTGGGCACTGGAGCATCACTCTAGCTCACAAAAACCTTCCCTCTAGCTCACCAAAACCTTCCCTTCAACTCACCAAAACCTTCCCTCCAGATCACTAAAACCTTCCCTCCAAATCACCAAAACCTTCCCTCTGGCTCACCAAAACCTTCCCTCCGGATCACCAAATCGTTCTTTCTGGCTCACCCAAATGTTCCCTCCATGCTTAATAAAATCACAGAATGCTTTGGGTTGTAAAGGACCCTAAAGACCATCTAGTTCCAAACCTTTGCCATGAGCAGGGACACCTGCCAATGGACCAGGTCACTCCTGAGGTCCATGCCTGGCTCCCAACTCCACACTCATGATTCACACGGGGCTTTTGTTCCAGTCTAAGTGCAAATTCCTGGCCAAACCATCCTGAAAATGCCGTTGGACACCCTCCTGCAGGGCCAGCAGCACTGGCAACCCCAAACACCGCAAGCCCCTGGCTCAGCTTCTTGAAGATCAAAGGTTTATTCACATTCATGGTTCTTACATCTCTGTTCTGCAAATACCTCAACAACCAGAAGATTTAAAAAAAAATACTGATTTTTTTATATACTATAAGGAAATGGATAATTAATAATTAGTAGCCTCTTATTCAACAGAAGAATATAAAATACCCCAAGAAATACAGTAAGAAATAGTGTGACACTGTCTGTGTTTCAGAAAACTTGGATCCTTGCTTTATTCTCACAGATTGCTGCGTGATAACAAACCTCTAGGAAATACTCATCTTTGAAAAGAGAGAGAGGAAGAAAAAACCCAAATACCTGAGACAAGTCTAAATTCCCTGGAGCATTCCCATTTGGTGAACGGGCTGCATGTGCCTGACACTAATTAATTAATTTCCTCAATTTAAATTGCTTCTTCTGCATCCCCAGTCTGCAGGAAAACTTAAACCAGACCTGAATACATAAGAGGGGAAGCGGTGTTTATTTAAAGTATCATTTGATAACAGTGATTTTTGTCTTTGGTTTGTTCTCTGTGTGCTGTCTCCCAGGTTGGGATTGGTGTCCAGGGATGCAGCAGCCTCCAGTTTAATTAATTTGGATCTGCTTGGGGTCAGAGATATGTGCTCTAAATCCATAGGAAGCAGAGACAGGCTGAGACAGAGAGGGCTGTTCCCTCTGTTGAACCAGGCAGGAATCAACAAATCCCAGCCTGGCTGAGGTGGGAAGGGACCTTAAGGACCATCCAGTGTCACCCCCTGCCATGGGCAAGGACACCTTCCGCTATCCCAGGTTGCTCCAACCTGGCCTTGCACACTTCCAGGGATGGGGCGTCCAACACTTTACCTAATTTATGAAGATATTGAACGGGATGTGACTCCTAAAACGAGCCAGGACCGTGCGTCGCAGCCGGGACCTTTGAGGCTGGACATGGAGGGGCAGCCGGGGGTGCCACCACCCGGGCGGGGACAGCGGGGACACCGCGGGCTGCGGCTGCATCCAACAATCCAACGCTTCCCTCTAGCGACACGGGCGCCAAAGTACAGCAGCCCTGCGGAATTCCAGCCATCGGAGGGAAGGAATTCTACGCTTGTGTGTGGGTCGGGCTTGATGCGGGGGGTTTTGCCCGTCTCCTTTAAGGATCAGGCTCTGTAAATGGAAATTCCCCCTCTGGCACCCAGCTACGGGACACTCGGAGAGCCCCCGGGGGCTTCCCTGTGCCACTCCCCAGGGCGATGATTTGGGGGCTTCATCCCTTCATCCCTTCCCCAAAGCCTGTCCTGGGTGGATTTCAGCCGCCAGAGGGCCAGTCAGCCCAGGTGACGGTGTCCTGCAGGGACAGGCACATGGATCCCATGGACTGGGCTGCTGGAGTGGGTGACCACTACTCCTACACTGCTGGAGACCTTACTGGGCTCAGTGGGCTCAGTCCTTCCCTCCCCTTGGCAGCAAAAATTTGAAAAAAATCACCAGGGAAACATGGACTGGGCTCAAACCCAGGTTGTCCAGAGAAGATGTGGCTGCTCCATCCCTGGAAATGTCCAAGGTCAGGTGGGATGGGGCTTGGAGCAAGCTGGGACAGTGGCAGGTGTCCCTGCCCAGGGCAGGGCAGGGCTGGGACTGAATGAGCATTATGAGCCCGTTCCCACCCAAACCTGTTTGGCTCTGTTAAATCCCTCCTGATTTCCACCCTAGTTATGGCTATCAGGGAGCCCCAGTGGCTAATTAGGGTGAAAAGGCTATTTCTTTTCTCAAGAGTCAAAAAAACCTCCCTGTGGGTCAAACCACATCAATTTTAGTCTGCTTTTTGTTTTTACAGCCTAAATATATAAATAAAGGCATTCAGAACCCAAAGCACGTGTTAAATTGGGAGAGCCATTCCCAGGCGATGCTGGAAACCCTGCTGGGAAGGGAAGGGAAGGGAAGGGAAGGGAAGGGAAGGGGGCAGTGCTTTGCCTCAGAGCTGCCGCCTGTGCGGGGCTTCTTTGGCTTCCCAAAATCCAAGAGCAAGGTTTGTCTCTGGACCATCACCAGGTGGCCCTAGAAAACAGCTTTTGCCTGCCTTGCTGAACCTCCCGGCCGATTAAATCCCACTGCTTTTATTTTTTTGGCTTTCGTGTTCTGAGGGGCAGGAAGGAGGCTGGTGCCATCTGCAGCCAACTCTTCATCAGCATCTCTCTGAGCAAATTTCGGCCCTGACCCTCTCGGGCTGGTTTTGGTGCCAGGAAATATCACATGGGCAAAGCAATGAGCAACTGTGCAGTTCAAGGGGTTTGCCCAGGGCTCGGTTATCCACACAAAACCATGGATTTTAGCTGACCTAGGGTAGAGATAAGCAGGTAACAAATGCCACGTGCTGGTTTTGGCAGCCAGGCTGTGCCCTGCCCCTGGCACAGAAGGGTTTGGTGGCTGAGCACTGCTCTGGGATGGAGGTGATCGGGATTAATCCCTGCCACCAAGACCCCAACCCTGACCCTCCCCTGGCAGCAGGTCCTGTGCCTGTCCCTTGCCTGGCACCCAAGGTGATGTAGTGCTGCCTATTCAATCAGAAATTCCTGCCCCAACTCTTGATCCACTTCTCCAGCCACCTACAGGGACTTAGGAAAAATATAAAAAGCCAAAAGAGGGCAAGGTTTAGCTCAGATTGCTTCCCTTGCCCACCAAACACAGGTAGTGGCTGGAGAAGGAATGTGCTGCAGGACCAGGACACCCACAGCCCTGAGTATCCACAACCCTGATCCACAGGATTTTCCCCAGACTCTGCCTACTGAATCTCACAAGCATCATCTTGGACCTCCCATGGTTGGACCACAAAGCCCCAAATCTTCTTCCCCAGTGATCTCCCCCCTGACCTTGCCAAGGTGGATCTGTCCCTCATGTTCCACTCCCCACCCTCCTGCCTTTCTCCCCTGGGATGAGCAGGATAAGCCTTTCTTGGGCTGTAATTCCAGCCTGGTGATGTGAACACGAAGCTTCAGCCCCATTTCTACACTTAATTACATGACCTGGACCCCACTTGATTGAATTACAGCTTCACTGCATCCAGCTGCCTCCTGGATTGACAGGCAGAGGAGTTTCACATCGATGGGTTATCAGTGTCCTCATTGCTGTGCCTGGAAAATGCTAAGAAAAGTGGAATTTCCCCAGATCCCAGAGGCTTGGGAGCATCTTCATAGGTTCCCAGAATCCCAGAATGGGTTAGATTCGAAAGGACCTTAAAGCTCATCTTATTCCAGACCCGTACCATAGGCAGGGACACCTTCTCAAACAATGCAGAGCTGGATTTCCCCCCTCTGGCCATAGAGCAGCACTTGTCAGGGAAGAAAGACCCATCAGAAAAACCAAGAAATATAAAAAGACAGGCAGTAAATTAATTGCTCTGACGTTTGGGGGGCGCTAAGCAGAAATTTGTGGTGCAAATCAGCCAAGGAGGCAATTTGAGATGCTGGAGAGCCCTGGGTGATTCATGAGCCCTAAATCTCCCCCAGTCCTGTGCTTTCCCTCTCCTTCCTTGCTGTGCTTGCAGCTCCAAGATTTACTGCCCTGGGAATGGGTGCTGGGAAATGGAGGGTTTTTCTAAGCCTCCTGTTTATCATTGGCAGCAAGGCTAATCTACTTTTCCTTTTTTTTTTTTTTTTTTT